>SSHR01001012.1:0-42469 GCA_006518225.1 Fusarium neocosmosporiellum | reverse complement strand
GGAAAGAAGGAATTATGCATTATAAGTCTCTTCTTCGGCCCTTCCTTAGTGAGGATAACGCAAGAAAGCGTCTACGCTTCGCACGCCGCTATGTTCATATGGCTGAGGACTTTTGGGAGTCTTGGACCTTCTCTGATGAAGTTATCGTAGCTCGAGGAGAGGGCCAGAGGCGTACGTGGGTCTTCTGTAAACCGGTATATCTTCTTTTTGCAATTGCGAACTTTCTGACTATTTCTAGTACCAGAGGCTATTCAAAAAGAACGTTCAGACTCGCGTATGACCGACAAGGCACTCGCAGATGTTCTTTAGCGCCTTCAACTATCACAGGCGGCTTCCAATGATCCCCCTTGCCGGCGATCCAGAAAGCCCTCGCGGGGGGGTTACGGCACAAATCATTCTTAACTGCTTACAGCGATACCTTCCTCGAATCGTGACAAGAAATAGTTACTTTCAACACGACAATGCAAGCACCTTTACGGCTCATATCGTACGAGACTGGCTGTACGAATGGTGTGAGAATCGGAGGGCCACCGTGGTGGACTGGCCTCCTTGCAGCCCTGATCTTAACCCCATAGAAAACCTATGGTCAATCCTTAAAGAGAGGATTTGCAAGCGATATCCAGAGCTCACATACATGCCAAAGACCGACCAAGCAAAGCAGGCTCTTATCGAAGCCGCGAAAGAGCTGTGGCTTGAGATTGAGCCCGAGGTCATTAATAACCTAGTCTACTCAATGAAGCGAAGAATGCAGGCTGTCGTACGAGCCCGTGGCTCGTATACTAAGTATTAGATATAACAAAAGATACAACTTTTAATTCTCTACAGATTAGTATATAATACGATGCAATTGACCCTTCTTTGGCTACGCAATAAGTGATTGAAAATGAGGCCTCATTTGGTGGTGGTATCGATACCCCGGGTGGACCCGGAATGTGTCGTTACTTTTTGAGACCCACTGTACCCATATCCCCTCAGTCTTCAGACTACCGACCATAATCAAAACTATGGGCCTGAGATGGGGTCTAAAAAAAAAAACAAAAAAACTCAAGGGAGATTCTAGATCGATATGACATTTTGCCCTGGGTAAGAGATAAAGGAATTTTGTTATCTTCAAAGTCTCCAAAGAGGCCACCAGCTACGATGCTAAAGAGTAGAAGCATTAACGCAGGCCAGCATTCAACCCCTATGGCAAAGTACGCCGTAAGCTCTCAGGGAAAACGAAAACTCTTGTTTTGTGAGAACGAGAGCTATTTACTAGCGAATTCAAATAGCCGCCTCCCCAAAGACCACGATTCCATCACTAGCACCGTGCCTACTGTTGTAACTTTTCCCAATTATCGCACTCATTTTGACAGACTGGACAGTACCATGCGCTGGAAGACAGGCTGCAGGAAAAGGTGCTACCGCATGAAGGACACCGGTATTTCTTAATATCGTGGGCTCCTCTGGTGCGCAAGAATGGTACCAAATCAGCAGCGAAATCGTTTGTGGTCCTCAGTACCTCGCAGAAGTAATCGTTGCCTAGAAGGTCATCAATATTGTGGCTGGAAGTCTTGACAATGAGGTCTCGGAGTCCCCGGTCTTCCAAGGGTGAGGTGGTGTAGGCCACAGTGATGGCGAGAGGGAAGTCGTCCATCGGCCAACCAATGTCAATGGCCACGCTGAACTTCTTTTTGGCGTGTTCTTTAAGGGAGCCTATGTCGTATTTGTCGCTGATCTGATAGATTTGGGCCTCAAAGACCATGGACGAAGTGCCGTTGACGTTGGTGTAGTCAAAGTGGTACATGAAGTGCAGCATGGCCTCAACAACGCCAACATCGAAGTCCTGGATGTTGACCACCTGTTCGGAGCTTTCCTACGAAATTAGTAAGCATTAATCAAGGATTATTCATTTATACAACAGATCAATACCTTCCATGGACCGTTCAGTTGTTTGGCGAAATACTTGGAGTGGGCGCACAGAATCAGTTGATGGACCTTGAAGGTTTGCCCATCGCAGGTGACAGAAAGATCCGAGAGAGTATCTTGGTTGAAGTAACTATTAAAGTGAGCCGATGCTGAGCGGACCTCTGTAACGTGGCATACCCTTTCAACGATGATCGAAAACTTTCGAATGGTCCGGATGCCATGATGAATGACGCTGGGAGTTCAGAACAAGAAGGTGACCCCTTTTTGGCATTCGGTAATTTCTTTAATACAAAAAAAGAGAGAAAGAAAAGGTCGAAACGGTTTCCTTGTGCATAGGTCATGGGGGTTGGTCGGCCTCCCGCATGTTGGGTTAAAAACAGTGACGTCACACTAAGCCATCTGTTCCGAAGAACGACCATGGAACTGATGGGATTGGGCAAAGGAATAATACTGTATGAGTCTCCTAGAGGCTGGCTGGCTCGGACAAGAGGGAAGAGTGTTTAGTTAACTCCTCAGAGACGTAATGAATGCTTTGCCTTATTATCAGCAGCCTGCAGATTGACAAAGATGTGCCCAATTACCAGATTCATGATACAATGAAGAAAGGCTTGTGCAAAAAGTAAAATATGAATGTTCTTGCGTAACGAGGAGAAGATAAATCAGTCTTGGTATTAAGATGTGAATTTAGGGGGTGCTTTAGAACTCCACCTTGCCTTCCATGTCACTCTTATAATGGGACGAATATTTCGACGCGATGTAAAGAAAGGCTTATGTATATCAATTGGCCTTAGTGGTAGATGCAATAACCAAGGTGGTTTAGTTAGTCGTTTAGTTAGCGTTTCTTCTCGCTGTTTTCTTACGTCTTCATGAGTCGAAAGTAATGGAGGGCTGTAAATCGACGACTATTTAGTCAATGGCGTTGGTAATAAGGCTTCAAATCACTTTCTGCTTATTGAATAGATAGAAGACCTTTAATAACCCAACTGGGTAGTTCTGATAGTAGTGGGCAATATGAGAGGAGCGTATTAAAGACGTAGGAAGTGTGAAGATACTAACAGCTGAAACAGAAAATGATCCAACATGAACCTCCCTGGAACCAGTCATGAATATTTACCATCACTGGGATTAACTCAGGTCGTATAGCTAACCAGGTTGAGCGATTCCCCGCATATTGATGTAAATAGGTTGCATTACCAAATTAGCCAGAAGTCATCACCAGCAACGTTCCACCAATCATGTCACAGCATGCCATCTCCCCCAAAGTCGATCCATCAACATGTGGTCTTTTTGTCTTCCCCGCCTATGCATTCCTGGGATCATGTCCTCGATGGGGGCGGGGGTATTGGTTCCATCCACAAGAACAGTCGGTGTCGATCTCTCGGGTTGATCATTGCCGAGGTCTTTCGGAGTGAATGGCACCGAGTATTATATCCTTATGTTGCTTAAATGGTCTTCTTTCGCACCACACACTTTTTGAATTCCTCCCTTTCCAGCTGCGTATCTTGTTTGGCATGCATTTATAACCATGCGGACTCCAGCCCTCAACTCACTTGCCCTTATTTCAGGGCTCGTGGGGTTCTCTCAGGCAAAACTAAATGCCAAGGAGAACTCTACGCACATCTCCCTCTCCAATGATCGACTCGATGTGGTCTTGGCAAAATCTACTGGACATATCATCGACGTCACGCTTGATGGCCAGGATCTGCTGGGACCGCAAGACGGCAACAAAGGCAAAGGACCTTACCTGGACTGCTCCTGTATTCCCACAGGCTTTTGGACACCGGGAAGCACTGCACAGCTCCAGCTTCTCAAAGGCACAGACTCCACTGGAACCGACTACGCTGGAATCGTTATGAGCGACACCTATAAGTCCACAAACCAGACACTGTCGCAATACTTCTTCCTCCGAGACGGGGAGACTGGCTTGCACGCCTTTTCTCGTCTCACTTACTTCAACCCAACTACCCCGTTCCTTCGGGATCTCGGCGAGCTCCGGACCCTCTTTAGACCCAACACCAAGCTATGGACACATTTCTCAACCAGTGATGGCAACTATGGCCCCCTCCCTTCCATGTCCAATGCTGTCTCGGTGCAAGATGCGACCTGGTATGTCGGGGATGCTAAGGATGACCCGTACGCAGAAGAGTACTCGGATTACTTTACCAAGTACAGGCTATCTGAGAGCTGGCGGAATCACGACGTTCATGGCCAATTCAGCGATGGTTCGACAAGCGATGATGGGAGCACTTTTGGAGCCTGGCTTGTTCACAACACGCGAGAGACATATTACGGTGGCCCATTGCATTCCGATCTTGTCGTTGATGGAATCGTATACAACTACATGGTGTCGGGCCACCACGGCGCTCCCATGCCCAACATTACCCATGGTTTTGATCGCACATGGGGGCCACAATTTTACTACTTCAACAAGGGCGACAAGGGTACAACTCTTGCTGAGTTGAGAGCTGATGCTGCGCAATATGCCAGCCCCGAGTGGAACGTGGACTTCTACGACAGTATCGCACACCACGTCCCCAATTACGCTCCTTCGTCCAAGAGGGCTACCTTCAAGGGAAATGTCAAGCTCCCGAAGGGTGCTGAGAAGCCGATCATTGTGCTCTCTGAGAACAAGCAGGATTTCCAACTCAATGTTTTCAACACCAAGTCGCTTCAGTACTGGGCTGAGGTTGACAAATCTGGGCGTTTCACCATCCCACAAGTTGTGGAGGGAACCTACCGAGTGACCATTTACGCCGACGGAGTATTCGGTTGGTTTATTCAAGACGACGTCAAGATCTCACGATCACACAACAGCAAGGGTTTTACCTGGCGTGAGGACAACGCAGGTAAGGAAATTTGGCGGATCGGCGTGCCAGACAAATCATCTGGCGAATATCTTCATGGGTACGCACCTGATACATCCAAGCCTCTTCAACCGGAGCAATTTCGAATCTACTGGGGCAAGTATGATTACCCAAAGGAGTTTCCCAAGGGAGTCAACTTCCACGTTGGCAAAAGCGACGAAGCAAAGGATCTCAACTACGTTCATTGGTCATTTTTCCCATCCAAGGGCAATCATCTCCTCTCGGAGCCGTATTACGACAACGTGAACAACTGGACCATCACGTTTGATTTGAACAAGAATCAGCTGCGAGCTAGAACTGCCACCTTCACAGTGCAGGTAGCGGGCATGAGAAGCGCCAATGGAAATGCAAAGTGGACGCCCGTGAAGGGCGGGATCAACGACTTACCGTGGACTGTGAATGTCAACGGGGCTTACGAATCGACCTGGCTGATTCCCTATTGGCGAAGTGGTTCTTGCGCTGTTCGAAGTGCTGTTGCATGCCAGAATGTGGAACACAAGTTTGTGTTCCCGTCCTCGAAGCTTCGAGCAGGGAAGAACGAGTTTGTTTTGAGCCTGCCCTTCAATGCTTCGAGCGTAGAGACGGCCGTGTTGCCTGACTCGCTATACGTCCAGTACGATGCTTTGAGACTGGAACTCAAGTAGTTTAGTTGACCAGTTAGTACCTATGCTGGTTGACCAGGTTAAGTATTCGACGAAAGTACCAAACGCTGTCTTATCGCTGATAGATAATGAATTTAATTGTCTATCTCTCAACATCCCGCCCATCCTCAGTGAGGAGGCCACAATCACGTTTGAAGTCACGGAGCCATTCGGCATTATCAGCAGGAGTTTGGTTCCATGGGTCATCACTATACAAACGTAGACGCCGTTAGCGATTATGATATGGCCGAAACAAGAGAATGAACAGCACTGGCCGCATTTCAAGTGGTCGGAGAAAACGGTGTGTCTACTCACTCGTCATACCAAATCCAACGTGCCTGATATTTCAGCTCCTCATCAGTTGGTACATGGCTGCTGGGGTTATTGGACGACATGGTGGTCATGACAAATCGTGACAGATCTCTCGCAAGACGCCTGTAGCCGTTGCTATCGTTGTTGAAGAGCGTCCCATTGAATGGGGTATTACCATGGAAAGAGTTTTGGGCTGTAGAGAGCGGTCTTGCACGATGAGTAGTTGAGGCGTTGCCAATGCCCTTGCCATGTTTTGGCCTCAGCAGCACCGAGAGAGATACACCTGACGCCTTTGTAGATGGAACAGGGGTCCCAGAATAGTCCAAAGGCTGTAGTAGATCAGCCAACCCCCCTCGCAGCTGCCCAGAAGTGAGCCCAGAACTGGCCGGCCTGTTGAGTGAAGAGATGGTGGCCAAGTCTGGCTGAGAATTATTCTCATCTGCTATGCTCTCGGCTGGGAACTGTCGTCCTCGATCACGCAAGGGGGCAAGCCACTTGTTTGACATCCAAACGAGCCTCGTCAAGAATCCGGTGAAAAGTTGAGACGAGTTGGGCGAGTCAGATTCGATACGATCAAGAAGATTAGCCGCCTCCTTCTGCAATTCGTAGTCTGTCATCGGAAGGCCTATCATATTATGAATCGCAACTAGTCGGCATAGTTGAGACTCCAGCTCGCAACCCTCAAAAATGTCACTCTTGCCATTGATTTTGAGTTGGCTCATGCGTGACTTGGCGACCTGCTCCATGGGGCGCAATCGGGCCTGTTGAACAACCTCGGTTGAACTGGTGAAGATGTCTCGAAGCCATGACGGCGCTGGCGGGAAGGCATGCTGAGAGGTGACTTTTTGCCCCGAAAATAATGGAACATCCCTCACACTGGAGTTCATGATCCGAGGGCAAACGACCGTGTGCGTCTAGGTAGCCGTACATATAATACTCGAGCTCTAGTTTGATGAGCTCATAAGCACTAGTAGGTGTGCCGGCCGGTCCTTGCGCAACAGAGAAGGGAAGTGGCGAGGTTTGCTCGTAATGAATGAGGTCTATTGGTTAGTTGTCAAGATTGCCATGTCAGAAACAGCTACTCACAAGGTGGTATCGCATTCTCGACCATTTCGTTCACGTCATGGTCAAATCCCCAATCACCCTTCCAATCTGCCATTGTGCTGTCACTTTTAAAGTGGTCGGCGAGATGGTCAACTCGTATGGCCCAAGACGATAGAACCTCTCCACAGAAGCCGCATCGAGATCTGATCTCGGCGTTGTCGGTTTTCCATGAGTCCATCGGCCACTTCATGTATTTGGTACCATGTACCAACTTTAAGTGCTGATTAAGGTGGTCCTTGCGATAGAAAGTGCGCTCCTCAAGCGAACGTTCTATGCATGAAGCATAGTTATGCGTATTCAGGTGCGGCCCCTCCGGGTCGGCTTGTCCGCAGTAGATACACGATATGCCTTGCTCGGGGTGCATGGCAGTCGACCCGTTTGGAGAGCAAATCCATCTCTCAAGCGAGAGATGTAGTGACTTTTCATGCCGAGACCAGTTATGCTTTGTTTTGAACGTCTCTGGACAAAACGTACACTGGTACGTGTGGTATGTGTGGAACAGACTTGGCCGGAGGTAGCCTTGCCGCTTCGGTGTCCTTCGGCGTCTCCTCCGACCAGCATGTCGCGACAGGATCCTGAGCGAGCTTCCGGAGCTGTAGGAATGGGCCGAGGTGCGAGACCCAGATCCGCGACTTGAATGGGAGTTGCCTGCGCTACTGACCGACCAAGCGTTGTCTGAAGACCTGCCGGATATTGGCGAGAAGGGCCCAAGCCTAGGCGAGGCAGCCACGGCACGAGAGATGCTGGCGACAGTAGCGGGTTCGCATTCGGGTGGTGAGTGTTGCCAGCGCTGAAGGGGGCTCATTTCTTCACAGGGCATAGGCGTCGGGGGTCGTCGGGGGATATTGATGGTATTAGATCCGGTCAATGTTGATTGAGTAGCATTACGGATGTATGAGGCTTGTATCCGGGAAGAAGGAGGCTTAGAGCGCCGTCTGGCGTTCACGAGCCAGTTGGTTACCTGCTGCCGGCTGAGGCCCGTTTGGCCCTGGAGCATCTCGAGATCTTCAGCGGTGGCATAGGGATGTTGTTGATGGGCTGCGAACCAGTTCCTCAGTATCTTTGCCACTCGAGTGGAAAACCGACGACCAGATTTTGGCGGTACACTGGCCGCCGGTGTTTGTAATTGGTCCATGGATGTGGTGCTCGCAAAAGGCTCACCAACTCCATCTGTGGCTGAGGCTTGGAGACCTGGGGTCTCTGAGTGAGCGGGGGACGGAAATAGGTCGGTAGTGGCCCAGGTAGTTTCAGTGTCCTCGACTTGCTCCTGCATCCAGGTAAAGAAATCGTCCTCCTGGAAGTCGAGGTCATAGTCGAGATCCTGGGCGAACTCGGCAGCGGAGGGAAGCTCTTCCGCATCGCGCCCAGATGGGGTTCCGATCATGGTTTGGGGCGTGTTCTGGACCATCAGGATCACGATTGTCTTCCGTGCGTGAATTTCGGTAAGTGGGCACGAGATACATGTAGGTATGCAAAGTGAATGGTGTCGAATCTTTGCTAAAGATGTTGAGAGGGGTCCTGTCATCCAAGGGCGAAAACGAAACCGGGTCACCTTGTCACGGAAGGGAGCAATCTGACCCACCCACACTGACACCCTGTGGACCACGCAAGCTTTTAATTGAGACTCTTTGGCTGGGACGTCCCTTCACTGCTCATGTTTACTTCCAAGCCTCCTGCAAAAGAATCACCATGTTCCTACCGTATGTATTTAACTATCATATTTTATACCTTTATAATATTTTTTTAAATCAGGGCTTATAATCTTCCCTTCCCGACGTGAATGTCAACATCGTCTAATATAGCCTCATTTCGTTTCGCGGCGGCCACTCGAGCCCTCTTCAGCCGCCGAGTAGCTACATCAACTCGCCAAGTAGCCGACCACGTCACAATATTCATGATGATTGCCGCTGCAATGAAGCCCATAGCGATCCCAAATGATGTCGTGTAGCGAGGTGCAAACCTAGAGTTGAACAACTGAGATCCCACAGCGCCACCGATTTGTCCGTAACTGTTCGCAAAGGCGATGGCAAATGCCGATCCTGTGGCTCCATCTGTGGTCTGAACTCGCCAAGGCCACATCATCGTGTACCTGCAAACGTCAGTGTGGCCCAGATAGGCAATGGGAAAGTAGTTGTTTACCAGGCTATAGAGAAACCTCCAGCAATAACAGTGGCTGCGTACACTCCCCCAGTATTGGGAAATGTGTACAAAACAACATAACATGCTTCAATGATGACCATAAAGGTCAAAGGGATTGCGGGTAGAGGGATATATCCGGTATTCGCTACCCATCCGAAAGCAATGGTCAAGACGCAAGCAAAGATGGCAGGTGGGATATTGAGGAGTTGAGCCTGAGCAATGGTCCTAAGAGTATAAGGTTAGTTGAGGTATAGTGACGCGATTTCAGGAGTATCTTACGTGAACCCTAGGTTGGCAATCACAGTAGGTTGGTAAAACTGCAAACCAGTTGTTCCAATGGTGTAAAAGGCCCAACAGAGCAGGAAGAGCCAGAGCTTGGGGTCTTTAAGGGTTTGCCAAAACTCCTTCCAGTCAAAGTCCTTCTCGGCTGCTCGGGGAGCATTGATAGGGAGCCTAGCTTGGATAAAGTCTTTCTCTGCCGGGGACATCCAACGGGCAGTGTTGGGAACTAGGGCTGTTGTCAGCATCTGTATAGCGCCTGGTTCGGTTGGGGAGCGGGGGGGGTGAAGTGTACATACAATCTGGGAGAACGAGATAGACGACAATACCAAGAATAATCGTGAAGACACCCTCAGTCAAAATGAGCCTTTCGCATCCCGCCACGGTCAGTCGACTTGTTTACTCAAAGCCAGGTCTTCACCATTACTCACCACTTCCACCCGGATAAACCTCGAGCATAAACACCATCAAAGGCAAAAGAGAGAACTCCACTTATAACGGCGCTGAAGTTGCCAAGCAATGTCACCAGGACTATTCGAGACGCCATCTCATCTGGCCTATACCAGTAGCACAGCTGCAACAGAATCCCTGGCCAGAGGCCGGCCTCGAATAGACCGAGGAACGCACGAACGGTGTACAGCCCTCCAGCATTGGTGATTGTAGCATGGCAGCAAAGAACGATGCCCCAAAATATCTGTTTTTGTCAGATGGTCATCGTTAAGTATAACTTCGGGGGACGCTTACCATGATCCGAGCTTGCCATACCGAGGGCTTCAAGTGCTTGACGAGGAGATTAGAAGGCGTCTCTGCGAGTATGTATGGAATCTTTGACGATTCTTAGCGTCTCCGGTGCAGCGGTACAGGGCTCGACATACGTAATATGCTGCAGTCACAAAGTTGTACTGATCGGGAGTGACACGAAGCTCGACCATGATATTCCGAGGAGTTCCTTTATCCATGATTCTAGCATTAGAAACCTGAGGAGAATGTGAGTAAAGCAACGTCTGTTATGGGGGTATTGTCACGCACGTTGGAAGCGTCGATGGTCTTCACCATGTACATGATAGCCAGCAGCGGGATAAGATGCCAGTCAATCCTTCTTAGCAGCTTCTTTTCTTCTGTACTGCTCAAGGTAGCCCTGGCTCTCATGAGAGAATCATCGTAACCGATGATTTCACCTAGTATGTCATCAGAACTCGAGAGCGGATCACCTCGTGCGACGACCTTGAAGTGCTGCTCTCGGGATGCTTCCCTTATGGACGAGGATTTGGGTGCGGTCACTGTTGATTTCTCATCCGATACTTGACGGTCAAAATCGACTTCTAGCTCGAGTCCGGAAGGAGGAGTTCGTGGAGAAGCCATTGTTGCTTGGTTTTTGGCAAGGGAAGCAAGTCTGCCAAGTTTAGAGACATTGTGCGGGATCACCGAGACAGATATAAGATACGATCATCCTCCCACTTGTCGTACAATCGGCATCGTTTATCCGGATCGTCATTGTAGGGGGCCGATTGCGAAAAGAGGGGTCTTGTGTAATGAACCACTTCTCGGTTACTCGTGAGGGTTGACTGCAACCATCATCGCCCAAATCAGACTATACCAGCATATTCGGAAACTCAATCTAGCCCGGGTCCTCCGTAGATAACGGGTTCTTGGCAGTGCAGATAGGCTGCTATTCCCGGGGTGGTGGAGAATGCGTCTTTATCAACGGCTCCCACCCGCGTGTTAGTGTATTTCGAAATAATGCACATCAATGATGACATTCACAAACGAGGGGCTGCTCTTGTTCATTGGCCTCTGGGTCTTTCTGCTTAACAATCAAACGATCAGTAACGGCATCAAATCTCATACGTTGATAAACATCAGTCCTGTTTCCTTGTGACCCGCCACTGATACCGATCAAGTTGCAAGCCCTCGTCGCTTTTCTATCGTCAAGTTCCCAACATGAGACCTATCTTCCTTGTCGCCACCCTCGCGCAGGCATCCACTGTCATTGGAGGCACTCAATATCCCCTACAGGGCCTACATTCTACGGCGGACTACTCATCACGATTGATTGACCTGCATAAGTCACTCGTCGAAAGACCCTCGATCACAGGATCCGAAAGGAAAGTGACTGAGTTCTTGACAACCTATCTCCGGGATGCTGGTTTCACGGTTGAAACCCAACCTGTGGAAAAGGACCGAGAAAACATCTTGGCCTACTTCAACAGCTCGAGGCAAACTCGAGTTCTTGTCACCTCGCACTTAGATACCGTCCCCCCATATTGGCCCTATGAGAGACACGGTGATGTAATACGAGGACGAGGAACGGTTGATGCCAAAGGCAGCGTGGCGGCCCAAGTGATTGCCGTTGAATCGCTCTTCAGTGATGACAGAATCACTGAGGGTGACGTGGCCTTGCTCTTCGTGGTGGGGGAGGAAAAGGGAGGCCCTGGAATGCGGGATGCGAACGACCTTGGTCTTTCATGGGAGACAGTCATATTTGGAGAGCCCACGGAGCTGAAGCTTGCTCGTGGGCACAAGGGAGGATTGGGGTTCACTGTGAAGGCAAACGGCAAGGCTGGCCACTCTGGATATCCCGAAACGGGGTCAAATGCCATTGACAGCCTCGTTCATGGGCTTGGTGCCCTTCAAAGCCTCGAGCTACCGTGGAGCGAAGAGTTTGGCAACAGCACCCTTAACATTGGGAAGATTGAAGGCGGTGTTGCCGGGAATGTGATCCCCGCCAGTGCGTCTGCAATAGGCGGAGTAAGGCTGGCAGCTGGAACTCCAGACGAGGTGCGAGACTTGATTCGCCGTGCTGTATTGGGAAGCGATGCGAACCTTGAAGTCGAATTTTCCACCTACGGCATTGGACCTGTGCCAATCGATCACGATATTGATGGTATGTGTACTCTGAACCGCTCAGACATGGAGTCAGGCTAACAAGGCATCAGGTTTTGAGACAATAATACTCAGCTACGGGACTGACATCCCAAATTTGAAAGGCAGTCATAAGCGGTATCTTTATGGACCCGGAACTATTCTCAATGCTCATTCAGCACATGAGTTCTTGCTCCTCTCGGATCTCGAAGAGGCCGTCCGAGGGTATGAGGCCATCATCGTTCATGCACTTGGTAGCAATTCTCATTAAGGAAGGTGTCTAGGCTACAGCAAGAAAGGGTGCGTGTTGGAGGGCTTCTGTTGCGGGTTTTGAAGGGTCTTGTATTGATAACTGTATCCTTTGTTGCCGTGGCCGATGGCCTCTTTTAGAGACGTCATTGATGACAAGAAAGGGTATTGTTCGTTGCGGAGATGACTGTGCTAAACGCCTAAAAGGTGACCTCTATTGCTCAAATCTCCCTCTCCTGTCCAGCCCAGAAAATCCAGCGCAGATTTATGACTACTCAGTTGTTGTCCACATAGGACAGATCTTGTACCTATCCTCTTTGTCACAATACGTCCACCCAGTCCGTCGAATATCTCTCGGAAACTTTGGGGCCGTTGCCACGTAGACTTCTCGCAGACCAGGAAACCTTTTCGTCTCAGCCAAAGTGCACAACTCTTCTCCCAGACCTTCCTTGTTGTCCTCTCTGAACGGGAGATATGCGTGGAACACCTCAATGGAGCTCGGTAGATTCTCAGCGAGGTTCAGTCTTGTTGGATAAGGGCCATCCTTCTTCCCGTCATTGTTGGTGAACCACAAGATGAGCTCGAGGTGTTTTAACCTCGATAAAGATTGGAGGTTTCCGATCCTGTGGGCCACGTATGCCTCCTCTGTTAACGATTCTCCAGGCCATCCCCCATCAATGCGGAGCTCGATGAATTCAAGGCCTTTTCCGTAGGCACGGAGCATGTCTCCCATATTGTAACAGCGTGAATCAGGGTTCAACACCAGATTGATACCCAGGCTTAGCGACCGGAGATTCCTGCATGCTGAAAGGAGGTTTTGAACGCCACTGGGACGAATCTCCAACTGGGCCGTACATAGTCGTTCAAGCCTGCAATCTCGCATCAAGAAATCTTGGTCAGATTCTCCTTGCTTCCAGGTAACAGTTTGAACGAAGAAAGTCTTGAGACAAGGAAGCTTGAGAAAGCTATCAAAGGTGCCAAATCGGAGCAAATTGCTGCCCGGACTGGTACCATCAGGAGACCAGCCAGGAATTGCTTGGAGATATGCTAACGAAGACAGCCATGCGCTTTGATGACGTCTCTGAGAGGTATCTGCCATTGACCCCACGGTATTCTCGACCAAAGAAAGCACTAGATGAGGACATCGCGGGACTGCAATTTCCAACATGGTTAAATTTGGCATTAGTGCAAGCCAGAATGCCACTGTTGCGTCGTGGGCGGCGTCTATGTCGTCAGAGAACAGGCCCTGAGATATTCCATCAACGATCTCGTCCGGTATCTCGAGATGTGATCGCGCTTTGGCAAACTGGGACCGCGTCCCTGGTGTGGAGGGAAGATTATTGGACTTGATGGTGCAATCCAGCTCCTTGATCAGCTTCCCCAAGTGAGGAAACCGGCTCAGCACGCTGAAGAGGGTGTCTAGCGATTTTGATTTACCGCGTATTCTGATAGCATGGAAGAGTAAGGGCTGGGTAAGTTCTTTGAATTGCTTCGAGGCTTGACAAATGCTGCGCAACGTTTCGCCGTGTTCACGGATTGGGTCCGCGGCGAATGCATGCGGCCATCTTGGCAGAGACAGTTCAAAGTACGAAAAGATGTGTACTAGTATCTCAGGAGGAAGTTTACTTCGTGTGGACAACCATACAGGTTGGTTTTCCATCGGAGCGGCATGAAAGTGGAGGAAGCGAGGTAGTCGAGTTGCGAACAATGGAAGTGCGAGAGCGCGTTATATTATTTATCTGTGGAAAATCTTTGGTCCGGGCATTCAGGTCTGTTCGCCCAATTGGAGCAACATTACGGTTGGCTCGTCTCAATTTATCTGACACCAGCCAGGCGGTGAATTGACTCACGGCCGCTTTTGATTTGGGGCCAGAAGGGAACCGCAATTTCCACAGAGCGGGCCCAGAAGGCCAGCCACTAGGTGAAAACAATCTGGCTTCAAAGTTATTTAGCACAATAACTTGGGAGAAATAGTCATCTCGGGCGGGAGAATGGGATGCAGGGTAAAATATAATTCACATCCAGTCCCCTTTGTATCTTGGTAGGTCCTTATGATGTGACGTACGCTAATAGTGTGTGTTAAGTAGGCAAACTACCTTCCCAATTTCTGCTCCCCCTGAAAGAGCTTCGGTGAGGATCGCAGAAGCCTTATCTACCTAAGAGGAATTCGAGTTATCAACACACGACCACGCCTTGGAACCCCCTGATTCCCGGTTGATCTGAATGATGCCGACAATAGACCCATAAGTGCCAGCAATCATAAGAAAGGTCCCGGAAACGATAACAAAGACGCTCCAGACCACCATAAGACACCATCTCGGCGTTGGATCATACCGGCCCTTGGCCCAGTTATCATATAGCCACATACAGCCGTAGGGTTGGAATGACATGAGAGTTCCGAAGAGAGCGCCGATGAGAGAGACCAAGCCGCCAAAGACTGGAATACCACTGGCAATGAGATAGGCTACGACCGTCACACCCGCGGTGCAACCAAGCCAGGTTCCCCAGTGGATGACTGTGTTGGACGTAAGATGCTTCGAGCCCCTAAGAATGCGAACGAAGAGAAATTTGCTCGGAAACTAGGGGGTAATTAGAAAATGAAAACACAACATCGGAGTCTTTCTGTGGCAAAACATACATGGAGGACGACAATGGTGCTCACAATTAGCCCTGGCAGGCCAATACCATACGAAACCTTCTTGACGATAACACCAGCAGAGCCAAGGGCGGGCGATGCAACATAGGAGCCGCAGTAGTAGTACACCACGCACCCAACCGTGATATACATGGCAGTTACAAAAGACTGGCATATAAGCAGCGATCTGGTGTACTGTGAAGGGTCACGCATCTCCGCTGCAATCGGAAAGAAACCGGGTGTGCCAGAGAAGGAGAAGACAATGGCAGAGCATGCGGATATAGCTTTGGTGAAAGATGGACTTCCAAAGAGCTTATAATCGGAAACCCAGGTTCCGTCAGGGGGCGCGTCTGAGGGGCGATCTTGAATACCAACGGCGATAGTGACCATCATGACTATGCGAAAAGAGAAACGTCAGCAGGAGATATTTGACGGGAGCCATCAAAGGACGCACCGGCAATAAAAACGCTGGCAAGCCCAGCCCATGCAACCCAAGTTATCTTGCCCAGCGTTCGAATACTCGCGAGGCCGAAGGAGACAATGGCAGCAACTGCGACAAAGACCGCTGTACATGCCCCATGGGCTGAAATGGCGTTCAATCCGATAGAAGAGCTGAGCATTCCGGAGCCGGCACAAAAGATCCAGTCTAACAGATGTCAGCCAGTCTTGTATCCCCTGGCCACCTCAAAGTACACTCACAGATGCAAATGCAAACGGCAAAGAACTCTCGACCAATGTGGCCAAACATTAAACCGGCAGCGTCATCAATGCCGTAAACATCCCGGTGCTTAAGCTTGAAGCAACCGATCATGTAGTTTGACCAGGTCGTAATGGCAGAAATCGTGCACAGGCAGATGACGCCTGGGATTATGCCAAGGGTATTGAGAACGTCTGGGATTGAGAGAACACCAAGGCCGAATTGGGTCTTCATCATGAGAGCGACGGTGCCTAGCCAGCCAACCTGAAACCGTTAAAACGTTGACTCGAGGACTCAGAGTGGATGAGGATTGGTCTCACAGCGCGGTAATTAGGCCCTTCTTCTGTGATATCGCCAAATACGGCATCGTGCTCGATCGTGTGATCCTCGCCCTGCAAGGTCTTGGGTGGTATATCTTGGGGCTGGTCGCTATCTTCGTTGATCTTGGACATGTTTGTTTGCTTGCGATGCTAGAAAGGATTAAGAATTGGAGTGCTAGAAACCAAGTTGATGGGGAAGAGTGGACCTTTTAAACTAATTCACTCAGCTCGGCCTACTTCGAAGAGTGGCAGGGGGCTAGGAAGGCACTGGGCAAACCATGTGTTGGTGGCGAAGCATGCTCTTGGGCATCGATTCTAACCACTGTTCAAGGCCAAGTTGGAGTCTTCCCAGGACCCCTAGGCATGAGGAACAACGCTATATCCAGCAACAACGGACCAAGCATTGACGTCACTCTGTATCAACTTGGCCCCGCTGTCAGCAATCTCTGTATCAGTGGAAGGGAAAAATGGGCATGTCTCCGCGATACCGGGAGTGGGACCGAGGGTGTTTCTTGATCCCTTTACCGTGGGGCATAGATAAAGTGTTATAATCATGATAGGTAGTTGTGCTGTCGAATCAAGCATGTTTCTATCGGGCCTTGAATCAAGTCTATTGACAAGACGTGAAAGGAACAGAAAGGTCTTTATGGACATGTTACACAATCTTGTGCCAGCATTAAAAATCTCCTCTCAACTCAGTAAGCCCGGACAATCTGTCCGGGAATCCCCACCTATTACCATCTACGCCTCTCGACTCCGCTCTCCCCAGATGGAGACAACCACTGCCCATGTCCCTCACCCCATGGGGATGGTTCCTAGAGCCTGTATCTGTACCCCGGCGCGTGTTCATTCTATTACGTATCAGCATCTCGGGGAACTAAGCCCCTTCCACGCGAACTCTGCCGGAGGTGCCGTTGCTTCTGTTTCTTTCTCCACATCGCGTCATTTGCCAGCATGGATGGCTCCTCACAGTATAGGGCAAGGGCATTGCGTTGAGTTCCAAACAAGCAGGTGGTTCAACACTCCCCGTAGGCATCGCCGACACCTTGCCAACGTCAATTGAACTGACGATTCCTTGGCATCATGAGCTGACCTACTTCCACTAATAATACATCATATACATCACAGATGAACTCGAAGGGCCATGTTACTCCCATGCCAGAACCTATTCAGCCCCTCTTCTGAATCTCCCAGCACAGGGTCATATTTAGGCTTAGGGATGGACCAAATCTTCTCATACTCTCCTCCACCCTTAATAAAATCCCATTCACTTCCGTTATATACCCCCATCATTGTAAAACCCGATAGCTCGATCTTTTCCAGGGCCTCCCTGGGGTCCTCAGCGTCAATTCCATGACCAGATCCCGGTGTCAAGAGCTTGAGTTCCCTTTCGGGCTTTGTGTTATAGGTCTTGTGTGCTACACCAGCCGGGATGAGGAAGATGTCTCCCGCCTCAGCCTTGAGCTCGATGCCCCCCTCCTCCCTGGCCGAGCCGTACGTGTTCTCATGCATATCTTCAGAGGTATCGGCAACACCAAATCGGATCGTCGCGTGGCCTGATAGCACAGCCATAACCTCGTGGGCCTTGGAGTGGAAGTGTGAAAGCTGGGTCTGCCCATAGCGGACGAGCCACCCGACCTTCCAACCATTTTTCTCAAATGAATCATAGACCCTGGCTGCACTGCAATGGTCAGGGTTCTCAGTGGTTCGCAGCAGCACGTTCTTGTAGTGCAGCAGGGGGCGTGGAGAGTTCGGAATGAGATCCGTAGGAGCGAGGAAATACTGCTTTATTTCCACCATGGTGAAAGTTTGCAAGACAGGTCGCAGTACAAGGATATGGTTTTGGTGTATTTGTCCGTGCTCACCACGAAACTGCGAGGATTGTTTATTAACTTTTTACCACAGAAGTGGTCGGTAGATATCTCTGAGTGTCGCGGGCCAGTGTTGTCAGCACCGGCACATTTTCCCGACTGTGGGGATGGGGCGGACGAATAGGGCCTCTTGCACCTGGAGCCATTCAGCCTCTAGCTCAGGGGCCTACTCCGGCCACATGACTCAACCTTGTACGGCAGAAGAGTCCGGTCAAGCATCATGGGATCGCCTTCCAAGTACGTGCTTGGCGGTGCAACAACCGTTCGGGTATCCCTGAGCTATTTGTGGTCGAAGGGGCACAAGTCACTTCGAAGCCCTTTCGGGTAGTTCGGACGTAGAGATGGCCCCGACGAGCATTGCTTCTCTTGCTACGCGGATGACTGCCCGACCAATGCCTGTCGAGTAGACCAGGGCTAAGTTATGGAGAGTCCTCTTAGGTTACGGTGTTTTACGGTATTGGGTTTTGATGCCGCCATGTATTGATAACTGTATCTTTTGCTGTTGTGGCTGATGGCCTCTTGTCGTCATTGCAGATAACAACAACAATGGAGAGTTCTAACCCCGAGCAAGAAGCTTAGGGTGACACAAGGGGAACCTGGAGCAACTTAATCTGTCAGTTGGTCACCAAGTAAACAGACTGTCAAGTCCGCCATGTGCATGAAGGGTTTGCCTGTACTCTAAGAGATCCGGTTCAGTCAGGTCTTTTTCAACATTCTATCTTGACACCGTGCCGTTCCATCTAGCAACATTGTCAGACTTGCCCCAAGAGTAGTTGGCCACTGACGCATACTAGGGAAGGGTCGATGACCGGGCCGGTTTTGCCAGTGATACACATCAGTTACAGGAAGTGACTTATCGAAGGACACTTTGACAAATGTTTCTCCAGGTAAACGTCATCTCAATATTCTACCAAAAGGGCTTTCATGCATGACACTAACATGCTAGTGTGCCTAGGTATATCATAACTTCGTGATAAGAAAGAGCTCGAGACAAGCCTTTCAATGATACCTACACAAATCGGTCTCCAAGAATCCCATTTTTGCGTTCCTCACTGTCAATCTCTCCTTCGTTTCTCTCATTTCGATCATGATCGCCCTCATCCATGTCCTTTTCAGCTCTCTTCCGAACCCTGGCCGTGAAGGTTACCATCTTGGCATACTTCTCCGTCGTCTTGGTGATGGTCTTCCACACCACTTTCCATGTGAGCTCACTTCTCATGGTATGATACAGGGCGAATAGTAGAAGAATTGCCCCGAAGGATGCAATAACCCACCACTTGAGGGCTTCGTCAAGATCCTTCAAAGGCTGTGTGTTCATGGCAAGCAAACTTGCAACCAAGCTGGGGGGCACAAAGAGTGACGCGAGTACAGTCAGATTTCCCACGCTTTCACTATTCTTGGCTGTGTTTCGCGCGTCTTCGAGACTGATGGCATTGTTGACCACGGTGCTGAGGCGATCGATACGCACCTCGTAGTCGTTGAGGCGCTCCTGTATGCGCTCGTAATCTCGCCTGTAAGGGTCAAAGATTGCCTCCGTGTCAATCCGGTAGGCTTCGCCTTCATAACGCTTCTGTCGCAACTCTAGGTCTGACGCTTGGCGTAGAGTTGCTGCGAGCATATATCGGCAAACAGGAACCCATCGACGCCAGATGTTGAGTTTGTTCAGAATGGGTTCTCGATCATCGTTGACTGGTAGGAAGGCAGGCCGAGATATTTCCCAATCGATCTGGTTGAGACGAGCGTTGAGATAGTCGGTGAAGGTGAGCCAGTCTGTACACACAAGGTGCAGCAGGGCTTGAACAGGAATCACGAGGGGAGATGTTGGGGAAGAGGGCGATGGTAACCTTGGGAAGCATGCCTCTTTCTGGGCCCAGAACACAAAGTCTTCAAACCAAGATTTTGGCGTCCCATCCTGATCACTTCGCATCGACGGAGGACCTTGGGGGATGTCTTCTGGTGGCGAGCTAAACAGGGGAAGCTCATCCCAGTTGGCATATCCACGCCAAAGGGAAAATCCTTGTTGAGGAGTTGGTTCGAGGAGAAGAACAGCTTGAAGGGACGCATTAGTGGTGGTGCTTAAAATTTGATTGATGTTGAACTTACCGACGGCCGTGTCATTCTCAACGTCATTACGTAGCCAAAAGGTTGCTCGACTGCGAATGTGTCCAACCTTGGCATCCACAGGCATCTCTCCTGGTTGAGAAGCGGATCCATAGACAGCCTTGGAGAGTTTATTCTTCACCCCATCTTTGCGCAGAGCAGGGTCCTTGTCCCAAAATGCCTGGTTATCATCTCCGTCCATCCGCCGCATCACATTGAATCTGTCAACCCCGTCTTGCGCGTCGCTGAGTTCCTGGTGGTTTGGGAAGTATCGTGATCGGATGAGCCGCATCTGGAACCAGTTTTGTTGCCGAGACATGGCATCGAGCATCGGTGGCTCACGCCATGGGTCTCGGACGTTATTCCACACATAGTCGACAAGTTGAGTGCGGAAAAAACGAGGGTCGATGTCAAGTCCGGCTCCTAGCGTTTCGATGATGTCTCGGGAAAGGTCTTCAACAACAAAGAGGCTAAGCTTGATGTCTTTTCGAGAGGTCGAGTTGTCTTTAACTCTGGAGACGGCTTCTTCGAGTCCAGCAAGCGCTGAATCTGGGTGCAAGTCGTCGAACTGGTACCTTTCAACGGATGGCTTGCCTTGTGCTTTGTACTCTAGCAAAGCCACATTCATCCTTTTCGCTCTTAGCCTTTGCTCCCTTTTGATTTCTACACTCTGTTAGCCATGATTGGAAGGTTGAAACACGCGACTTGCCTCACCTGGAATGGTATCCCCATAGACGTAGCGCGGCTTCTGATTCTTCAGTGGCTGCTCGCCTGGGAAAGTGCACCATCGCGTCGGAATCGTGCCAACCTCCATGAAGTCGACGAGAAGCTGAAGTTGAGGCCATGTTCCCGCTAGGCTCTTGACGTATGTGAGGTATTCTCCCTCTGCCCTGGAGTTGTCAATTAGCAACGTTAGGATGTGAGATTGGCGGCCAGCCAACTTACTCGCCCCAGTACCTGCCCTCATCCTTCAGTGTTTGGATCACTTCTTCCCTCTTGTCATCTTGATACGCATCCCCGAAATAATACGTGTTTGTCCCCAGGTCCTTGCGAAAATACTGCCAGTTTGACCGCTTGTAGTATCCAAGCGAGCGTCGCGCCGCCATGTTGACGCGGCGTGCGGGGAAAAAGCTGCGCAAGATGAAGAAGAATGCAGAAAAGCCTCAAACAATGGCAGGGATGGCGTCATCTTTTTGAAGGTTAGTGTGGTCAAGGGTCCGCTGGGAACTCGGTGTGATCCCTGTCGTGTTGAGGGCTGGCCAGCCTAGAAGTGCACCTTGGGGCACACCACCAGCCATGAGAAGTGGAAGCAGGGATTCAGGTGGAAGCAGGGATTCAGGTGGATTTCAAGGATGCAGAATTCTTCGTAACAGGACATAGCCTAGCGCCACAGCGGTTAAACGGCTCAAGACGCCGAGGATCAGTATGCAAAAAGATGAAGCGCCCCATCGAGGCAGATTTTCTGTGTTCGAAGAGAAGAAGTACCAGATCATCCAAACTTTCACGTCCCTCTTGCAGGGCTTAGCCCCCCACCAACGACCGAATCTTTGGAATGAGACATTGCAGGCAGAGCGTGGGTTAGCATGCCACCAGATGGAGGTCGCATCATAGGTTAGACCGTCATCTGCCCCGACAAGCCAGCGACCAATTCACACTCTTCGCGTTGCCACTCCTTACGAGTGACCTCTCTATAGCTTCTCTGTCGACGAAGAGACCAGCACGGTCGGCATAGAAGGTCGAGCAAGATGACACGAAATAACAGTAGCGAGGCCATTAAGTCATGACTTGACAAGCAGGCTACCCAAAATCACTGATCTCGGGTAGAAATATTATATCGAAAGGAGGCCTTGCGACTGTCGTTGGTCATTCAGGATCTCGCGTGGCTGTTGAGATACATGTCGAGAGGTTGATGATCTGATCCTGTCGGCCGGGAGATGGCAATTGGCAATGCAAGCATGAGAAAGCCAAACCAATTGGAATATCAACGAGGAAGCCTCCCAGACGAATCAGCCACCACCATGTTCAGGAAGATGAGTGAGAAGCAACGTGTTTCTTGGCTGCAATGGACAAGGATCCGACTCCAAACTGGCCCTGGCCTGATACCAGCATTCTTCGAGGTTCACCACATCAACCTCGGCATTTTCTGGGCCCAACTGCATCAAGAGCCTATCCTAGATCCTAGAATAAAGACACTGGTAAGTGGAATCTACTCTTGCAGCGCACCAACTGACAGCGGCACCTACGGAGAGACGAACTACCCCCTACCCGCCCTGTCCCGGGCTGTGGATCGGGCGGCCCGGGCCTAACTCACCCCACCAAACCCGGCAATTTTCAGTGGCTAAGCGCCCAATCTCCGATGCCCAGCTTGGCGAGCTTTTGGGGACTTCAAGGAGAGAGGCCGACAAGACCGCAAGGAGGTGTAGAAGTTAAAACACAGGTTAGATAAGATTGATACTAAGCGAGTAGTAAAGGACCTAAGCAAGAGTGGAGGCTTTAACAAGATTGTATCGAGTCTCTTTTAACTGTTCTTTGTCGTCAACCTCCATTAACTATCTGCCCCAAGGTTGAATGGTGAAATGCCAGGTGATTATTATTGTTTTCAACGACGATACCGTCGGCCACAACAGCAAAAGACACAGTTATCAATACATGACGGCATCAGAACCAATACCGTAAATCACCGTAATGCCAGGTGATGTTGCTGGAGCTATCTGATTTCTCGAATCGGAAAAACCCTGCCTCTTCATGCCTGCGATGCCAGACCTCAAGTATCTTGAGTTTAGACATCCTCCTTGCCGCCACAGTGATGTGCTCCAGCAATTCGTTAACCTGGGTACTCGAAAAAGATACCAGTACCTTCGACGTCAGCGCCAAGGTTGGTAGGTACTCCCAGTCCAGCTGTAGGGTGGGTGAAAAGAAACGCCGCGCATCAGTGGCGGATGATATGCAAAGGTGTTCAAGATGGCAACTGGTTTCAGTCATGGTCTTGAGTAGTTTCATGTTTGATTGAGGTAGTCTCATGCTTCGTTGCTGGTGATTTTTGGTACTATACTCTTCAAAGAAGCTGAACTGCTTTAATGAAGGTGATATGTCATTTCCGAGCAATGCAGACTCTAGATCGTAGTAGCATCCTTTATCTTTTCTAGGAGTGAGAAGAATGCACGTCCAGCCCATCTTCTATCGTCTACTCTCTGGCTATAGCACCATAATTCGAGACGAAAAGCCTCAAGGCGCGGTGTAGCCTTGAATATCTGAGATAGAACTATTGGACTGATATTCCGAAAGTACCGCCGACGAATAAGTAGGCGAGCAATAACTTGTGCCTTGGGAAGAAAGCGCCCCTGTTGACCTTCTCCTTCCGGAAGGCTGTCAAAGTCAAGTTTGAGTGGCGCTGTTCCCAAGAACCTCCACTTCTGCCAGTTCCATATATCCAGCCACGATGCGTTGGTTGGAGAATCTTGAAAACGCGCCAAATGTTCCACATGCGGATCGGGCAGGGCAGCTTCACGGCATCCTTGCGTCAGGAATCTGGTATATGCTCTGCGGGGCGTTCCATAGTCATCGTTATCCATCTTTACCTCGCATGACGAAACGATTCCAAATTCAACCGCGAGGCGGTGGTTCTTCCATGAGGAGGGAATCCCCAAAAGACGCCAGACTGCGTGCGTGAAGAGGCGTGTATTATCTTCCAAGGTAAGGCTGGAGTCAAAGGTTTCCCATCATGGAATCTCCAAGAGAATGCGTTTGATGCAACCTCCTCAGCAAGGACGAGCAAGCCGCGCAAAATCTTCAACATCAATCAGTCGGAGTACAAGATGGCAGAACGTCCTCCTCCACAATTCATTACCAGCGTTTGCAGGCACGGACGCGGGCGGAAAGAAGAGGTGGTGTCGTCGGAATTATTGTGCGGTTCCATTAGTTGCTCTAGTATGTTGAGCTGGATTTCTGGCGGCAAGACATTCCGTGGTGCCATGGTAGTGTCAAGGTCTTGGTTGATTGGGACGAACAAGAGAAAATGGAGTTATGTGGCTGTTAACAGATAGGGATCTTTCTATAGGTGATGGCGCCTCTACGAAACCTGCTTTTACGCCTCTCAGCTGGGGGTGACACTCATATCAGTGTTATGAAGCATTGGGTTTGATGCTAACATGTCATTGAGGAGAGTTTTTACGCTAGACAAATCTTCCAAAATACCTAATATGTTCCTAATCTGCCCTTAGCCTCTTCGAGTGCAAAAATAAATAGTCCGGCATCGCATCTCTGACCCACTGCTCCAGCTTCCGACCCCCTTCCTCGCCAAACTCAATCCTCCACTTGACAGCCTCATCATCAATGCTGATATGGCCGGCTACCTTTGAAGAGTCGATCTTGGAGCTTGAATTAATGGTGCTCAGCATCCTCTGCTCCATGCTCGATAGACTGTTCAGCCTCTCCTGGTTGGCCTTATCCCAGGAGAATTGGAGCTTGTCCTGGTCGAGACCTGCCAGTCCAGCATACTTGGATACCAAGTTAGGGGAGGTCATTATATCGTCGGCATCGAGCACAATCGGCCATTGGCTGTCCTCCCCAAAATGGTTGACGTAAAAGTCGTACATAGCTCGGAACCACTTCATGGTAACCTCGATATCTAGGGGCTCCTTCTGCCAGCGCGAAAAGCCATCCATCTCCATCTTGGCGAGACAAGTTCGGAATAGAGACGGAAGCTGCATGGCGGGATGGCGAATCAGAAAGGTTGGGCTCCAAATCTTGAGGAACTCGTCGGGAAGAAACGTGAGGTTGAGCGACGAGCGGGTTGGGTTCGGCACATTTCTCGTGGGAAAGGTTTTGGGCTCGCCAGGGACGTTGACGGTTCCATACGAGTACTGAGAGTCATAGAAAGAACTCGTCAACATGATGACGTGCTCCTTGACATAGACGAGCTGCCCTTCCTCGTCGGCAGCGGCGATGTATTCCTCGAGCCGGCTGAGGCATTCCTTCTGTCGATCTTCCAGGTCCTTACGCTCCTCCTCAGTCCAATCTTCCATGGGCTTTTGGAGTAGTTTCAAACGTGTTCCGATTGAAGGCAGAAAGAAATATCCGCCTTCGCGAGCGGGACGAACGCCCTGCTCGTCAAGGTTCAGCACCTTGACCAACAAGTTGGACGCTGTGCGAGGAGAGGTGAGCAGCCAATAGCGACGGCGCTCCTGTGATGATGAGCCTTGAGTCATGATGTCTGAGTGAACACGCCTTGGTGTTGGAAATCTTTGTAGGATGGGTTGAGGATGTGATAATGAAGTGAGGATAGTAGAAACAAGATGGCAAAAGCTCTTCTCCTCACGACCACCCCCAGGGATATTTATAGTCGTCCCGCTAAACCTCTATACACCCTTTCAACTCTCTCGCGCTTAGTCGGATAATAATCGCCGTCCTATCTCGGCCCCTCGGCCTGGGACTCGCGCCGGGCCTTCGCTTCGGCCCCTCGCAACTGCATGCATCGCTGCATGGAACCACATGTGGAACTTGTTAAATTCAGCGAGATGTAACATGGTCTATGCAGCGGACTTCTCGGATATCCGCTTAATAATTAAAGAAGTCCGGCATTTGCGAATATTCCGGTAGGAAGCGGGTGATCGACGTCAAGCCCTTGCTGCCCCTCACCGCACAACGAGGTTCGAGACACTACCGTCTCGGAGAAAACCCATTCGGTTTCTCGGCATGGACACTCTCTGCTGTCAATTCTGGTTATCTCCGCACCGAACGGAAAACCTTAAGGCTTTCCCCGTTCTACCGTAGGGCTTAGCGCTGAGGACATGTCCTCCCTCTGTTAACGTCCAGACGCGCCCAGCCCCAGGGGGGCACTTTTGTCATGATCAGCATCTATGAGGTAAATAATAGTCCAATATGACTCCACTCCACCAAGCGACGAGTCAATCTGAGACAGCGTCGACTCATCAAAG
The DNA here is from genome assembly GCA_006518225.1 of Fusarium neocosmosporiellum. Lineage (NCBI taxonomy): Eukaryota > Fungi > Ascomycota > Sordariomycetes > Hypocreales > Nectriaceae > Fusarium > Fusarium neocosmosporiellum. The sequence goes on along the minus strand of SSHR01001012.1, from coordinate 16,552 downwards.
GATCCGAGCCACTGATGTCGAGAGTTGCCTGGCAAGCATATCCACCGAGAGCCGCCGAGCGCCGTCTCGCGAGGGCCGGCTTATGGTCTCTTTTCCAGTTGTCGGAGTCTGTTGTTCCGGGCGGACAATGGTGCCAAAAAAAAAGAGGCTGGTTTTTCGGATAGACAATGATGGATGGGTAGGGGATGTCTTGGGTGGTCAGCCCTATTTCTAGGGTAGTCAGCTTGGATGTATCAGCCATGGATCATCTGCCACGATGTTTGAAAGCCGTCAAGAACCTGATACTGTAATCAAAGGTAACTCCCAGGAAGAGACTAGCAAACTCAATTGCTATGTCATTATCCATTACGTCGCCAGTCAGCTTACCTCATCCTACGAGAATAGCTATTGACAACACATCCTGTTACTGCGTTGCTCTAATCATGCGGAAGATTCTCTCGGACGTGGTTTTCTTCCTATCCAAAGTAGGATAGCATCATTTACGGTGATGTCCCAGTGTCATATCGACTTTACGGTACCTCGGGATACTTTCCCTAAGGGCGCTCGTAGATAGATATCCAGCACCCTTGACTCAGCTCTCGGAGAATCTAACATTTTGTTTATTTTTATGGTCTTTACTACCTCAGTAAGGGATAACAGTCACATATCGCAAGGACCGAGTACAAGGTTTATTTCCCTCCTTGGTAAACCCCTTTCACCGCTCCCTCAAGTGCTGCTTTCACGTAGTCTTCAAACTTGACATATTCGAAATCCGGGTATAGTTCCTTGCCGTCAAGATAACCCAAGTACCGGGCATAATCTGGCGTGTTGTCTCCGCGAATAGCCCAAGACAATAGAAGCTGGTTGGTAGAGAGATAGCCAAAGGCGGCCTGGCTCTCCGGATTGGCTTTAAGATTAGATCGTGCCTCTTCGATGCGTGACTTGATCTCTCTTTCCGTGATCTATAAAGCCGAATGTTAGTCTTGGAGTATGTTTCATTGCTTTCATTTCCGACCAGGAAAAGGATTGTATGCAGGAGTAGGTGAGACAAACGTATTTACGCTCCAGCTTTTCGCCACTGAGCTTCTCTACTACGTCATAAACCTGATTCCTAGTGTAGACTTCGTTGTAGACGTGAACTTTCTTGTTCAGCGTGCGCGGATCTGAGATGATCCTGGCAACGTATCTGCCGATGTCCCTGATGTCGGCAAGTGCACTTGGAACATTCCCATCGACGCCGAGCTGTGGTTCAGAATTGTATACGGGCAGGGCGTAGTCTAGGCGACCAGATGGAAGTCGAGGCAAGGTAAGCTGGTACCACCAGCCGGCGTCAATATACGTGTAGGGGAGGCGAATCTTCTGAATGTAGTTGAGAATTTCTTCCTTCTGTAAGATGTGTTAGCATGCCGAAGACAAAATGGCACTGAAGAGGCTCATGGCCTCGCTTCTAGCCGGCCCTTACCTTCTCACGGAAATCCACAACTCCCCTTGGAGGAATCATGACCATAAAGGCAGACTGAATAAACCGCTTGACACCCGCACGTTTCGCAGCATCGGCGAGAGGGATCTCGTCGGCGAGACTGGCAAAGAATATCGCGGAAATGACCACATCGATACCAGACAGAAGGCTAACGAGTTCATCTTGAGGACCCTTCAAGTCAGCGGCGACCACTTTGACTCCACGGTCCTTTAGCTCCTTGTAAGCTAGCTTCTCAAGGGACTCGGGGCGAGCCAGAGCAGTAACTTCCTGTGCACGGAAGATTTAGCAAGCTGTCCAGAGTTATGTAAAATAAGGACTGCCACGGGGGAATTGACGCACATATTTGGTTGTCGGCGATTCGAGCAAGCCATCCACGATTGAGGCCCCGGTTTCTCCAGTAGCACCGACGACAGCAACTTTGATAGATGACATGGCGAGACTGAGGCAATTGTTCGAGTGAGTTGTATGTCCACTTGTTAGAATGACAAGTAAAGGTTGTTGAATAAAAGGTACAACGTTGGTTGGAGGGAGAGGTGGCTAATATAACGGCTCAATCTTCCACGGGACGACAGTCAATGACGTGATAACTTACAATTACAAATCGGCGAGGAATATATATTCCGCCTCTGACCCATTGAAATGGAGACATATTAATAATCATGGTCATATAACTGACTTGACACCGACGAAATAACTTTCCATTTCATTCTTCTTGCTCTTCGGGATTACTAACCTGTGGCTCGATAATTGCTCATGTTCTACGGGTGGTTTCTTTCATTGGCGTACAACCCCTTGCTCAACACCTACCAGGTGCGCCAACTCACCGCCATGGCCTGAATTTCATGAAGCCCTCCTTCGCCAACATGTCAACCTGTTTCGCACGAGTTACCAAACATGTGTAAATCGTCTGAAACTACGTGCCCGCTCCATCTCTGGAAACCCTGGCTATGTCCGCCCCGATCTGAAAAGGATGGATGTTGCTTAGACAAACCCCCTTGCGGGTGTTTTGGCCTCAAACAAGCGGTTCAGCTCATCAAAGGACTTGCCCTTGGTCTCGGGCACCACAATGTAAGCGAGCAACGACAGAAACACGCTGGGAACCAAGAAGCAAAGTGCCGCCTTTGGGCCAAGGTTGAGTTCTTCGGCGTTCAGCAGATAGGGAATGCCAACAGAAGACGCCAGACTGAGAAGCGAATTGACTCCAGCAGCAATGGACGTTGTCTTGGCGCGTAGGCGCAGAGAAGACATCTCTCCCGTGACGGTCCATCCCACGGCTCCAAGAGATAGGAAATATAAGACGTTCCAGATGATGGAGAATGCTGCTAGACTGTTGCCATTTGCGGTAGTTCCCACACCTCTGAAACCCAAGACGGCGATGACTGCCAGGCACGGAAGCATTCCAAAGGCGCCACCAAGGAACTGCGTCCGCCGCCCGACCTTTTCGATCAAGACAAACGCAACAAGAACTGCAACCATGCCGAGAAAGAAGGAGACAACAGTGATGAGAAAGGGACTCTTGAGTCCCGAGAGGGTGAGGAAATAGGCAAGGTAGCCGCCGCAAAGTTGATAGCCGGCGAATTGCTGCATAACGAGGGGCAGGCATGCCAATAACGTACGTCGTAGATTGCTGCCGCGAAAGCATTCCATGTAAGAAACTGAAGACTGAGAGGCTCCCTTCTCGTGCGCTAGGGTCTGTGTTATGGCCTCAATATCCAGGTCCACGTCGTAGTCGGGCTCGCCCTTCCGAAGTTTCAAGAGAGCATCTCTAGCCTTGTTGATCTTGTCATTTCTGATAAGATAGTAGGGCGATTCTGGAACGAGGAAAACGAAAGAGATCAGGCAGATGAGTCCCATGCCGTACTGCGAAACCACGGCAGCCTTCCAGGACCATGCGTCGTCGATCCTGCTCGTTCCCTCCAAGACGCAACTTGCTAGAAAGGAGCCCAACATGATCCAGAATTGGAACAGAGCTAGCATAAAACCTCGGAGTTGCTGAGGGACGAGTTCGGAGACATAGGTGGGTGTACAGGCCCACATAGAACCCATGGCCCATCCCATGAACAGCTTGGCAACAACCCAGACCTTCCAGTTGGGTGATACCAGTTCTATGGTGGTACCGATGGTGGTCAAACCATTGTAGATTAGTTAGCTGGTGTGCCTGTCCATGAGCGCAGCTCACTGATGGCATTACTCACGCGATAAAAATGTAGAAAAGAACCTGACGACCAAACTTGTCATTTCCCAGGCCGGCTGCAAAGGCCCCGAGAAAGGCTGCCCCAAACTGGACAATGGTCCAAACGAGCTGCTGGCTCGCTGGCAGCGCCCAGGTTCCGGTATTGGAATCGTAAACCCCAAAGGATTTTACGTATTGCTTATTAGCGATGATGGAGCCAATGAGGCTCAGGTCAAATCCGACGAGGACGGCAGCGGACGAACAAGCGGTGGTTATGAGACCTGTCAGCACCGAATGAAACAGAGGACGGTTAAGCAAACGCACCCGCAAGAACAGCCTGGCGGCACTTCTTCAAGTGCCCGAGCTGTTCTGCCCAAGATGAATGTTGGTCGACCCTCACGGCTTGGGAGGATCCCGGCTTGTCGTTCTCAAAGGCTTCCATTTCAATCATGTTCTTCTTCTCCATGGTGTCTGGTGGTGCAAGTGCAGGCAGGAAAGTGTGGTGACTCTAGGATGGGCCAAGCATTTGGTTGATGGTGTCATGGGAAGCCTGCCAGCTATATATATGGTGCTTTGGATGGCTGGCCGTTGATTGACATGGCATTACCTGTGATCTGCCCATAGTAGAATCTGGGGGAGAAGATTATGGACGGGTTATGGACGTTAGCTAGTGGATGGAGGAATCCATATTCCGGCCGAAGCTAAACTCCTCTCTACCACACCGTCGGTCTAGTCCCTTGAAGGGTGGCGCCATCTTTGTTATCTGAACCAACCCTCCTTATCATTCGTCTTGTTGAAAGAAGTGCAACCTCCCAACATGGTTCACGTTAGCAAAATTTGAATACTAACTAAGTAGAGCAACAGCCACAAAGTCAAGGAGCGGTCCACGATCCAAACCTCGGTCAAGATTAGACCGGAGCCTAGGTAGTTAGAAGAGTGCCTGGGTATACTAAGAATCAAATACGGAGTAGTCCGATTCCATGTCTGGGGATACTTGTCCACTCTCCACATCCTCATAACTTAAGGAGGGCACGAGAGTGGCAAATCCTAGTCCCTCTCCACAACTTGCTATCGCGTTCCCCTTGTTTCCCCGGGGGAGGAATCCACACCTCTACTCGAACCTTGAAACCGCCTGGTTCTCAATCAGATAGGCCGGAATGCATATTCCACCCCTTGCTTGCACTGATGAACGAGCTACTGGGGCGGATCATGATTAACTCTATCATTGACGTACCTTGATTGTCGGGCCCTGGCCTCATCCAGGTCGAAGGGGCCTCACGCTGCCCACTCAGCTGAGCTGTCTGTGTGCGCATTCCTACCACAAAGCATTCTTGGTATCGTTGTTAGTATCAATGACGTCTCCAAGAGTACCAGAAAGCATGAACCGCGTGTCACAATTTTCCTCAGTACACTCTTTTACTAGCACCCGACTGTTTCCGTCGGGTTATTAGGCAGTTTGTCCGCATGTCTACTAGGAAGCCATGGAAGTGCTTAGCCTTGAGGGATCATAGAGAGCTAACACCGAGTTTCATGCGGTTTCTTGTTTCTATCGCTTGTCTTTCGTTGCTAACATAAGCTCTGGAAACTGAATTGGCGAGCCTTACCATAGCACCGATGGGTTTTTACTAGCAAGGGCCGTGGGGATTGCGGCATTTGAGGACACGTTCTGTGCATTTAGGGGGCTCCTCTAGCTGGCAAACTTGCTCCGGCTTCTAAGCCTATCACCCCAGTAATATAAAATAAAGATGCCCGAAATGCACACAACACAGAGTGCTCCAAGAAGAGACATGGCTTTAGAGATGCCCATCGCCTCGTAGAGAGGATGACTCCAGAGGACTCCTGCAAAAGCTACCATCTGCTTGACGAATCCGTTACCACAAAACAGCGACGCCGAATACTGTGGATAGGCCAAGCCAATATAGACGAATATGGTCTGTAGAAGAACGGCAAAGCCACCGACGGTAAAGCAAACACCGATGGTCGGTACAATCCAGTGAATGGAATCACGAGACGTCCATCCGAAGAGGAATATACCGATGGGGACAAGAACTGACCCGACGAGGGCTGGTACCAGCCGCTGCTCCGGGGTCAGCGGGTATCCTCTGCGAGCCGAGGCGTTAACGACAAAGTGAATATAGGCGAAGTAAGGGAGCGCGGCGACAGTAATTGCAATGACGTTGCAGAGGAGAACAAGGCCAATTTGGCCCTGGCTCATGCCGTATATATTGCCGTATACAAGTGGGAAAAACTCGAAAAAGGAGTAGAAGATTGCGTAAATAAGACCCAAGTAGATGCTAGTGAAGAGAATAGACGGGTCAAGTAGATTGATCTTCCATGGTGTGACGAGGGTCCCGTAAAAGCGCCCGAGGACAGTCGTAGAGGCGGTTGTAATCTCAGATCTAGCCACGTAGTAATTCTTTCCCGTGATTTTGCGAATTCGCTTGGCTCGATAGTAGAGGATGGTAGTGGGCGACGTCTCGGGTAGGAAAAGCTATGGCTTTGTTAGTTTCCCTGACACATATTGTTGATGATGGGTCACTTACCTGCAAAATCAACGCAGGACTGGTGGTGAAGAGAATCTCCCAAAGACTCCACCGCCATCCAAGCTTTGGCACGGTAAAGCCTGCTATAACACTTCCTATCGAAGGTCCAGCAAAGGAGAATATCGCCCAAGTATACAGAGAATACGGCCTCTTGTAGACATCGACAATATCACTCAGGGAAGCTCCACCCGTAGATAACACTGGTGAGCCGAAGAATCCCTGAAGAAAGCGCAATACTAGCAGCGAGCCGATGCTATTTGCAAGTGCAGTCGGTACGGATAGAAGGACAAAGGTCAAGAGCGGTACAAGGTACGGCAAGTTGCGTCCCACAGCTGGCATTTCTGATAACGGGGACCAGATCAGAGGCCCAACACCGTATCCGACGATGAAGAGACCGAGACCTTGGCTTGTAACTATGACGGACACGCCAAAGACCTCTTGGACCAGCGGTTGGGATGGAGTGTAGATTGCTGAAGCCATGTATACAACGAACGCGGTGAAGTTGACGATGAGGTAGACGACGGATTTCTTACGGCCAGTCCAGTTGATGGGGTTCGCTAGGTCCTTTTCGTCGTACCAGTCGACGATGATGAGCGGATGTGGCGTCGAACAGTCCGTCTCTCTGCTGGAAGCACCGTTATCGGTGCTAGGTTCGCACGACTTCTCTCTCGCATTCCCAGAAGTCTCTTCTCGCTCCACGTCTATGCTCGCATCCACCGAGTGCTGTTCCCATTTCTCGACGGCAGCTTGGATGCGGTTGATGGCATCGTCTTCTTCTTCAGGGTATCGCAGAAGAGAAGCACCCAAAGCCCAGCGCAAAAAGACCCAGATAGGCGTGTCACGAAATGCAGAAGCCATTGCAGCGTTGGTGTCGATAGATTGGGGGTCGGGACGTCGTAAGTTGGTACAGCTGGCAATGATGGAAGTAATTTTTGGGCTGCAAAAAGCCCGGAGAACAGTCAAGGTGCCAGGAAGGGTCCCTTGAGAGAGAGGTAGATGATGGTGTGTTTGACAAAGTGGTGCACAGCTGGCTTAAAACCGACAAGTTTGTGAAATCAAATTGGAAAGGAGATGCGTATCTGCTTACAAATTACACATCGGCTTTCAGGAATGATGAGAAGCGAATGAAACACGTACTTGAGAGAAAAAATCTTTATTTTTTCTTGCGCGTACCTGGCTAGCAGGCGGAATGCAAATTCCGCACTTTAACGGACCTGGTTTTTGACAAATGAAAAAGAAGAGAAAAAGAAGACAGAAAGAGAGAGGAGCAGAAAAGGAATAAACAAGTCAAGAATGCCACTTATTACCTGTGACGATTCGTTCAGTAATATTCATGCACATGAACTTGACAGTGTAGTTACAGGCCTCGGGGGTTAGAATGATTAAAAAGTGGTTTTCTTTTCCATTAGCTTACATTAATAATATCTTATATACCAACAGTAACTTCAGTAGGATATAATTTGCTCGGTTGCGAGCAGGGAACTTGACGACCAGTGGCAAGAGAAGTGAGATACAAAGCCATCCCGCGAGACCACCATGTAAAATAAGTAGAGGTACGTGACTCACCCAGCGCGTACGGCATTGCCATAGTCACAGACATCTTGCATGGAAATGAGACAACAAATGATGCATTATCGTCTCGCCTATAGCTGCTCCCCCTTCTAACGGATGACCCCTAAGCTGCAACGTTCCTCGCACCATCCGGGTCATATGCCACTACTTCAATCTCCACACGCATATCGTCCTCCCCAAGTCTCGTAACTCCGACACAGGTCCAGATTGGCTGATGATCCGGCATCCACTTCTTGAAATTTCTAGACATTGCCGCAACGGCTTCGTCATTAAGAGGGACATGGTACGAGTTAACCCGAAAGACTTGAGACCATCCTTGCCCACCAGCATGTTTAAGGTTGTGCTCCACGGTTTTGAAGGCTTGGTCGATCTGGGCGTTGATCTCGGTGGGAATCTGATTCACTTTGCCCTCGGGGTCCCATCCTCCTAGTAAAAACTTAGCTCTGGGTCTATTGTGAGGCTCGGGGAGAGATGGCGCATCAGAGGATAGCTGACTTACCCTGCCCAGAGCACTGGATCGTGTCTCCGACCCTGACAGCTTGGCTGTATGAAAATCGTTCTCTGTTGCTGGTGCCCACTCCGGGGTAGTTGTAGTACTGGAGACTGGCCATCGTATTCAGTTACACAATTTGTATGTGAAGGGTTGGATGAAGAACAAGTCCAGCTTTGTGGTGTAGGTACCGAGATTGGAAACTTTTATATCAGACGGAGTGAGATGCGGAAGTGTGAAGCAGCATACCAAGCCCCACGACAGGAAGTCAAATTTCGCGACCCGCAAGGAAGGCCTGCTAACTTACATTAGAGTTTGTTCGGTGTGCCTCTGACCAAATCGGCGTTGATCTCGCCGGCATTTTGTCAGCTGATCTCCGGTCCGGCCGGAATGTGGATTCCGCAAAAGCGGGTCCTCTCCACCTCACGTAACATCATCGTCCGGACTCGTCCACGTCCAGCTTCGTTCCTTCGCTGTATCTTACGTGCATCTAACACTTCAGTCCTTGCCTCAACATGGTTGATCTGTCCGCTACTGCCCAAGGCGGCAGCCCGACAACCGCTGCCCCCTCCAACGCCCAGCGGGATCCATTAACCGCTTCTGGCAAGACTGGGGTACGGGGCAAGTATGCTCCCAAGGCCTGTCAAGAGTGCCGCCGTCGCCGTGCAAAGGTGGGCTAGGATTGTTTGCGGAGTGGATGCTTATCTAACCAAGTCTAGTGTGATGGCGCAAATCCAGCGGCATGCTCTCGATGCGTTGGTCGCCAGCTAACATGTGTCTACACCACCGAGGATGACGCTCGCGGAACCGCCCCCAAGTCATACGTGCGTCTGTTGCAAGCTCGTATTAGTGTCTTGGAAAAAGTCCTATGGCTACATTCTATCGATATCGACGCCTCTGCGGCCCAATTGATGCAGCAGAACACTGTGCCCGCTACAGCCACGTCCTTGACTGCTGGCGGCTCAACTGCCGCTTTTGGTCAGCTCCGTGATGCTTTCGAGGGCATTCTTTCTCTTGATGAGTCGCACAACTTTGACCAGGATGGGCAAGCACGCTATTTCGGTCCGGCCAGCGGCCGTCTTGATTTCAAGTCGTGCAATGGTTGGTTCCCATCTGTTTCCTGTCCGAGCACTCAACGACATGGCTAATGCCGCTCCACAGACGAAGCCGGCGACTCTCCGAAAGAGTACTCCCCGTTAACTGCAGACCTCTATGCCCAGACTCTAGGTGCTCAACATGGCGTCAATGAAGAGCTTGAAGCCCACCTTATCGAGCAATACTTCACATGGGAACAGCCATGGTTACAGGTCGTTGATGAGGCTCTATTTCGTGAAAGCAGAGAGATTAACGGTCGATACTTCTCTCCCCTACTGCTCAACTGTATCCTAGCCAGCGGCTCTCGGTTCTCGGACCGAACCGAGATTCGTTCTGACCCGAATGATCCCAATACGGCTGGTCGTCTCTTTCTTGAGACGGCCGAAGTTCTTCTCCATTTTGACCTAAAGCGGCCAAGTATCACAACGATTCAATCATTGGCTGTTCTAGGCACTGTCTATCACGTTAGTTCGCAATATCCACGCAAGCACTGATATTTCCTAACGTCAATAGGCCTTTGGACAAGACGCCGCAGGGTGGCTACACTCTGGCATGGCAAACCGACTGATTCTAGATATGGGACTCCATCTTGACCCAGGCTCCCTGGTTCTCTCAAGCTCTATGACGACAGAAGAGGCAGAGCTTCGGAGACAAATCTACTGGTCGTTGTATTGCGTGGATAAGTTAGCAGCCGGCTACACAGGACGTGTCTGTACCATGCTCGTGAGACCTGCAAAATCTCGCTCTGTCGCCACAAAACTAACAGCTGTGTAAAGGACTTCCAGGGGGCCGTCGGTATGCCAACGGTGCCAACACACGCTCAGAAGTGTGATCACCGGCACACATTGTACTCTGCCAGCCCGGAACGTTTGATCTCGCTTCAGACAGGCTTGATCAAGCTGTGTCAGATTTTGGAAAAAATTATTTTGAACCTGTAAGTCGCATGGACAACTTGATCGATTTGTGCCTGACAGGTCGCAGGTATGCTCCAAAAAGGCTTTCTCTTGTTGACCAGGGAAGAGATTTCTTCGACTCGTGCCTCCTTTCGCTAAAAAGTTGGTTTTATGGCCTATCCACAGAACTCAAACCCATCCAAGGCGGAGCTCCTAATCAGTTCCCCCAAGCGTATACTCTCTGTATGGTCTACCACACAGCTGTCATCCTTCTCACGCGGCCTTACATCCAGAGCCAAAGACTTGCAAACTCGGAAGCCGATCCTTTGGTGCAGAGAGCCACGGCCATCTTTCTTGAAGCTGCACAAGCCATACCATCCTTGGGAGACCAATATCGCCGAGTCTTTGGCAGCTTCCGGAGAAGCCCGATCACGGCAACTTATGCAAACCTTTCCGCGGCGCTGGCTCTACTCAGTCCTCAAAACCAATACAGGGCTCGGTTTAATCAGGCCGATAATGCAAAGCTCAAGTCCTGTATCCAAACATTGGAAGAGCTCTCAACTGCTTGGATGCCTCCTGGTAAATATCGCTGCAGTCTCTTAAAGACGATAAAAAATCATCCAGCATTCCAGCAACGGGAGACAGCAACTTCGAATGCTTTGACAGGTGATCATGACGACAATCCAAATTCCACTTCTGGGGCAATTCACATCAACGACTCGATGCAACCGGCCAATGATTTGTGGGATGGCCCGTCAGGGGATGATATGGGCTGGCCTTCGTGGATGTCGGTGACAGGAGGTGACCCAAACATGGCAGAGTTTTTGGCAACGGCAGAGTCACTGCCATCTCAGCCTGGAAGTAACGTGCCATGGGAACAGTTTGATTTGAATTGGTTTGGATCTTCATTATTGGGGGACTTTTCATCTAGCTGAAATCAAGTCTACAGTCCATACTCTGACATTCGTACGACAACTTTGCCCACAACCGTACCATCATGTAGCCTATTCATGTATTCTGGCACATCGCCGAGGCTAATCTCAGTCAGCAGAGGCTCAACCTGGCCCGATTTGATGAGCTCCATCACTTGGAGAGCTTCATGACGCCCACCCATCAGGCTTCCGGAAACCCGGCGAAAAGCTCCAATCTCGCTTGCCGCAACAACCACTGCCTCGGCGCCGCGTGATACTCCCATACCTCCTCTGAGGCTTGTGTAAGCTTCAATCAGCGCAGCCCTGAAGTGGTCGGAGCCTTCTTGACCATCAAGATCTTGCTCCGGAGCAGGAACAAGCATATGAGCCATCGTCCCTGTTTGCTTGGTTGTCAAGGAGTTAATCTTAGACTGCTTGTCGACCCCAACGACTCTTAGTCCCAAGACATTCTTGGCTATCTGGCCTAGAAGATGGCCAATTCCGCCAGCAATACCAATCACAAGCAAAACATCGCCTGGTCGGGTTTGAGCATCTTGGAGCGCCCTGAAAGCGGCAGACCCAGAACACAATGCGGCGCAGCACTTGACATAAGTATCGTGATCGACTATCTCTCCGGACAATGGCAAAAGACATGACACTGGTAGCGTGGCAAACCTCTGAAATGTGCCGCTGACATCTTTGGTGGTGTTGAGCTGTCGGGGACATGATGTCTGAAGACCGCGGAGGCAATATGTGCACGAGTGGCAAGCTGATGCCAGGAATTGGATGGCGACAGGATGTCCCAACACGGCAGGGTCATGAGACTTTACAACGCGACCAATCCCCTCGTGGCCTGCAATGTGATTATGCCGCGGGAAACCAGGTTCTGGCCCAACTGAGAAGTATATGTCCTTTTACACGAATGAGTACCCGTCAAGACTCGACATTTGCCAAGTCAACTCACGCTCCGACAAATTCCAGTGCATATTATTTCGACAACGGCTTCTCCCATCTCTGGATCCCGGACTGGGATACTCTGACGTCGTAGAGCAAGCGAAGGGCCTACCTCGGCCGTGACGATAGCTTCCTGTAGAGAAGGAACATCAATGCCGGGTAATTGATACAAACGGGATTGGCTGGGTCTTTGGGCTGGAGTAGCCATGGTCGTCGCAGGCTGCTCTTATCGATGAATGACTCTCAAGGGGCTTCTTGGCGTAGACGTTGGGGGGTGGGGACTCTAGGTTTGGTTGAGGTGGTGACAAAAGGTACGAAATCAAGACTTTGACTCCTTTCAGAGGCTCAAGGCCTGGGCATTATAGGTAGTGAGCAGATACGCCTAGAAGGCCGTCGCCAATCACAAGCGGAATACACATTCCGCCACTTCTCACCTCAGATCTATCATCTCTCTCGTATCAAGTTATCCCCCACACCCACGGAATCTAGATTCCACTCCATGCCGAGTTGGTGGCCAAACCCCGCTTCTTGGAAAGCCTACGAGACTGGACCTGCACAAGTCAAGCGCGGGTAGCAACGTCAGCCAGGCTGGTACTTAAGGACCAGCTTTCAGTGGCTGAGGCTTCTTTGTCCAACTCAGATCAGTCGCTGCACGCATTCCAAGCCGTTCGTCACTTGCATGATAATGATGTCGGGCGACAATGGCATCGAGGCGCTAGTCTCTCAGCTCACACTTGACGAGAAGCTCAGTCTCATGGCCGGCGCATCAACGTGGCGAACTACGGCCATTCCTCGCTTGGGTATTCCAAACATGAAGGTGAACTTCTGTCAGCCTTAAATAGGATGGATTCTATCGCTGACACCATTATGCCAGCTCTCGGACGGCCCATCTGGTGCCCGAGGTGAAATCTTTGGGGAGAGTGTGCCCGCAGCATTCTTCCCGAGCGGTGTCAGCTTGGGCGCCACGTGGGATATAGATCTCGTGTATAAGATAGGAGAAGCTCTTGCGGACGAGGTATGAAGCCGTGGACAATGTCTCTTCTCAACTGATACTAATTGACGTCTCCAGTGCAAAACCAAGTCGGCCTCTGCCATCCTAGCTCCAACCATGTGTATTCATCGTCATCCTCTTGGTGGACGCAACTTTGAATCCTTCAGCGAAGATCCCTATCTGACAGGAAAACTGGCGTCTGCGCATGTGCGCGGTGTGCAGTCTCGGGGAATCGCTGCAACACCAAAACACTTTGTTGGTAAGCGTCATCAGGGCGCCATCAAAAGGCTTACAAGGGCTAATCTGTGCCAATAGCCAACGACCAAGAAACCCTCCGCTTCAAGTACAATGCCATTATCTCCCAGCGTCCGCTTCGCGAGGTTTATCTGCTACCTTTTCAGATGGTTGTTCGGGAAGCAGACCCGTGGTGCATGATGACATCCTACAACAAGGTCAACGGACACCACATGGATTCCCATAAGGAGATCCTTACGGATATCGTCCGAAAGGAGTGGGGATCGGAGGGCCTGTTTATGAGTGACTGGGGCGGAACCAACACTTTGGTCGAGTCTATCAATGCGGGCCTAGATCTTGAAGTGCCTGGTCCACCACTCAAAAGGTCCAAAGATGCCCTGGAAGGTCCCATCAGGGAAGAACTGTTTGACTTGAAATGCATCGACTCCTCAGTCCGACGCTTGATCAGCCTTTTGCGGAGGACGGGGCGTTTCCAGGATGCACGAGACAGCCCTGAATTCTGCAAAAACGACCCAGACGTCAACAGCTTGCTGCTTAGGGCAGCTTGCGCAGGCATCGTCATGCTCAAGAATGAAGCAAGCAGTCTTCCTATCCAACCTTCAGAGAACATCAAGAAACTCGCCATTCTCGGTCCGAATGCCAAGAAGATCGTCGCTGGCGGCGGAGGCAGCTCCTACATCAGAGCGCCATATTGGACATCTGTCTTTGAGTCAGTGGAGAAGGAATTCAACGGCACTTCTACGAATATTGCTTTTGCCCCTGGAGCAAAGGCCAATCGATACCTGCCGACAATACGGCCGAAACTTATTCGAAACCCAGACACGGACAGGCCGGGAGCTGCTGTGGACTGGTTCATCGACCACCATCTCGATGCCAAGCCCGTTGCAACAACCCACATGTGAGTTGGCCTGATACAAGCAAGGTACTCAAGAGAAACATGGGCTAAACCGAATCAGTGACGACCTCTATTTCATAGCCTACGGTGTGATGCCACCTGAAATCAACCACGAAACCGGCTTTGCCTTCCGCATTCGCACCATCCTCCAGCCCCTTACTTCCGGCCAACATCAACTATCTCTTGCCAGCATTGGACCCTCGAAGCTCTTTCTCGACGGTGCTGAAGTTGCATCCCAGTCCGGTGCCTTTGACGAGAAGGGCTCTTTGTTCTTCACTTACGGCAGTGAGGAAACCATCATCACCCTGGATGTTGAAGCCGGAAAGGACTACGAGATCCGTGTCGATTATCTGTCTCACGATAGGCAGCTAAACAAAGCTCTACTTGCCGAGATGGACCCCATGGAAGACAAGTTCCAGGGAGCGAGAATTGGCTACCAAGAGCAAAATTTCGTCGATCGGGTCAAACAAGCCGCCGCACTGGCCGAGGATGCGGACGCCGCCATCGTCGTGGTCGGCCGAGATAAGGAATGGGAGACAGAAGGCCAAGATATTCCTTCATTCGAGCTGCCTGGTGAGCAGGTGAGGTTGATTGAAGAGGTCGCCACGGCGTGCAAACGCACTATTGTCGTTGTCCAGGCTGGAACGCCTGTGCAGATGGATCCCTGGATCGGCAAGGTCCAAGCTGTGCTGTACACTTGGTACCAAGGCCAAGAATTAGGCAACGCTGCTGCTTCAGTCATCGTCGGCAAGTATAATCCTTCTGGACGTCTTCCCATCACGTTCCCCAAGAGAATCGAGGATTTCCCTGCTTTCTCATCTTTCCCGGGAGAACAAGGCGTGTCCGAGTACTCCGAGGGCGTCTTTGTCGGGTATAGATGGTGGGACTTGACAGACACGCCACCCAGGTTCCCACTTGGCTTTGGACTATCGTACAGCACCTTTGAGCTCAAGGCAGGCCAGATCAGTTCTCCCATTCTCTTAAGAAACTCCGTGTTGACTCTTTTTGTTCATGTGCGCAACACTGGCGGAAGTCACGTCGCGGGCCGAGAGACCGTCATCGCTTGGAGCGCTCAGAGAGCCCCGAGGCGGTTGCGAAGACCCAAGAAGCAAGTGTGCGCTTTTGGTAAATCGCCGACCCTGGCGCCTGGGGATCAGGCAACTGTTAACCTCCAGCTCGATGCGTATAGCCTGGGAGTATATGATCCAAAGAAGAGGACATGGATCATTGATGCGAACAGCGAGTTTGATATCCTAATCGGGACCACGGCGATAAATGCATCCCCGGCTTGGGTAGTCAAGGTCCCAAAGGAGATCACTTGGGTTCATACGTTGAGCTAAAGTGAGTTGATCATCAGTTGCTAGCTGTGTCGTCCAGATGTATGCATCGATCGCTTCGACGGCGATTGTTTCGGGCTCGTTTGCCTCTTAGAGCCCAGCTGTTAAACGACACTTTGGTAGCATAATAGAACCCATGGCCGGCCAAGGATGTGATGGTAGCCGGGCCGCTGGTATTCAGGAAATGCACAGTATACCTCACTTGGTTCGCTGCTTCTGCTGCTTTGATGACATGCAACATTGTGTTTTAATGCCTGTCATGTGTTTATCATTGTGTTATTTGATATTGTGCTCAACGGAGACGTCATTGATGCCAACAATTGATGGCATGCATCTGCTTCTCCTTGTGCTGTTGCTCCCTGGGCTACCTCTCCGAAATTCCCGCTGTCTCTGAATCAAGGCCGTTTCCTTTTTCAAACACGAATGCATGATTAGTTCATTGACCTCTCGTCAGAAGAATTTACAACTCAAGAACCCTCGAGAACAATGGCTGGGCCGACGCCGCTGTGAAGCGTCCCGACTTGATCTACAACCCGCGCCAGAATCTTGACCACAACAAAGGTGAGAACGAGTACGAAGTTTACACCCACTGCAAGCTCTCCTTTCAGCTTCATTGCTTCGAAGGCGACACCTCGTGCTTCTATACCAACAGAAACAACAGAACCTCATGCGGTTAGAGAGACTAACGTCGGACCCACCCCAACCGACCACTTTTTTTCCACCTTTCAACACCATCACACCGCACATTGAGACCGCGTTTTCTCGTGTAATATTGAAGCTATCGCCAAACCGACTTTTGCATCGTATTCACCATGCCTGAATGGACCGAACAGAATATGCAAGATGCGTTGAAGATGTACGCAGACGGCGTCTCAATGAATAAGGCCGCCGACGCGCATGGGATACCACGCTCCTCCTTCAAGGGACGCGTTCACGGCTGCAACACGCGAAAAGAAGTCAACGAAGCCCAGCAAAAGCTTACGC
>SSHR01001008.1:0-11903 GCA_006518225.1 Fusarium neocosmosporiellum | reverse complement strand
ATCCTAACTTTAAAAATATATAGGAATTACTAAAATACCTTATTAGTATATAATACCTTCTAAAGGATTTCTATTAATAATATTAAAAGAAGGAATAAAGTCTAGGCTAATAATACTCTAATTAATAATATCTATAGCACCTATAGACTATATAGTAATTATAGCCTTTAACTTTACCCTCTTAGCCTCCTTTAATTTATCTAAAAAATAAAGACTATAAATAACTATCTCTATACCCTTAGTATATAATTAATATTTCTAATAATAAAGCCAGGTTAGGCGAGCTAGAACTTTATTTACCCTCGCTTATATCTCTTAAGCTTCTTACTATAAATATAAGAAGTCCTCTTTAGTATGCTCCTCCTTGGAGTCTAGGCGGTTAGACTCCCTATGGATATAGGTTACTATAGGAATTAGTAAATAAGGAAAACCCGCATGAAAGGAACCCAATGAATAGGCACCGGAGATATCTGCCGATGTATCGCAGGAAAGGCCACGGCGGGCATATTCGCCGTAGCGATTAGATTTTTCGGGTAGGGCTATATAGTAAAAGCCCTAAGACTGATAAAATGAGTAATATATGATTTCGAAGCCGAAATGATTAATGGTATCGCCTAGTTTAAGGGTAGCTAATTGCTTCTTGGAAAGGGTAAGACGACTAGATATATTAGTAGAAGGATTTTTATAAGTCTAAGTTGGGAATGTATGCGTATAGGTGATAGAGGTTATAGAAGTGGCCTTAAGGATAAGACTAACGAAGAGGGGATATCGTATTACGGCCAAAGAGACCTCTAGGTCCTGTGACCAGAGATGACCCATAAAAGTTTACTAATTATCATAGATCAAGGCGGATTAGGCCCTATAGCCTATGATCCCCTATGATCCAGCAATCAGGATCATGATGGCTCACGCCCTGCAGGCCGTGATCTATTATGATCCAAGTTATCATATAGAGTATATAGAACACACTTACTCGCACTCTCTTATATATTAGCTACCTCAGTTATTAATATAACTTAGTTATACTTAATACCTTTGAGCATATTACTAGATGTGACAACCCCCCTTTTTATTTAAGATATATGCGACTAGCCCTTCTACTAACATAAACCCCGCACGACCGGTTTATCCCTTGGGAAATACACGATCATCACATATAGGGTTTATTCTCTAAATAAAGGTCCGGGAATGCTATATTAAGCAATATGAGATAGCTAAAGAAACCTTATAGATTAAGAGGTTTATCTTATAAGGCGTAGACGGTAAGGTTTAATAATAAGTATAGGCTATTAGTAGTAAAATCGCCGCGATTCAGAGCATTATCTGCCTTAGCTATCCGGACCTTATTTATAACAGAATTATTAACCCCGGGCTATATCGATAGAGGCGTGATATAGGGATTGAGCTCTAGGTCTAGTAGACTATTGGCTACTAGCCTTATTGGTAGAACACCGAGTTATCGGTATATAAAAGTTATATTAGACCATAGATATTCTTTTATCATTTAACCATAATCCTACCTTATAATAATTATCTAGTCCATAGCAATTCGCCTATTAGTCGGTGGCAAAAAGTTACCACTAAAATCGGTGAAAGGCCTATTATTAATACTATTAGCCCTCGCTATCATAATAATCTAATTTCCTTCTCCAAAGGTAATCTTATAGTTATGGTTGTACGGTATAATAATTAAACAGGTCCCGAATATAAGCCTTATATCTTCGAAATGTTCTGGCAAGTTTATAACCACTCTAGTAAGATAATATATAATCGCATTTGGATAGTAATTAAGGCAAGCAAAATCACGAGTAGTATAAGTATCATCAGAGACTTACATCTGGCGAATATTCTGGTCCACCGTCTATTATACCTCGTTATTTTTCGGGTTATCGGGACTAGGAAACTCTACAGATAATTAGCAATCGAACATACTTCGGGAAAAGGGGTATCCGCACGGCGCTTAGCGATCCATCTATTATCTCTACCCCAACTTACGATCGGAGATATCAATAACACGATGCCATAGGAGGAGGCAAGGTCGAGTAAAGCCAACCATATTGCGAGATTAATAAGATATATCCTTTAAGTTTAATAGCAACAAAAGCCACAGTGTAGGAAGACTCGAGCTATAAGTTTGGCCTAGATAATAAACTATTAAAGGAATAAGGAACATTCCGTCTATAAGTAGTAAACTAATAACATATCTCTCTATAAAAATAAATTATAGTTCTATAATCAATATCCATATCGTTGGACACGTCAGCTTCTACATGGTAGAGCTGCGCCTTCACAATCCAACTTTGGGATTGCCGCCCAGATCGGCGACATAGAGCAGTCCGTCAGGCCCGGAATTTCTAATAAGCTTAGACAAGGTGGAGACTTCCGCGCGGTAATTAATCCCATAGTAGATTCCCGAGTGCCGCTCAACCTGGTCTGAAATCATGGCCTTGCCTGATATGTTTAGCCTCCACTTTTGAAATTCCTAGGGGAGCTAACGCAGTTGGCAAGCTTGCCGCGCGCGTCGGTAAATTCCGATTTTGTCAGCAGCTACTTCGTAGAGTGAATTTGTCATCGAGTGACAAACCTTATTATCCCACCTCCCCAGTCATGAGGAGAATGACAAATTCATAATCCGGAATGCAGAGTGCCGACGATCACGCGGGTCAATTGCCGAAGGGTTCGGAGTGCCGTAATCAGATGTTTCAATATCTTAATTGCTACGACACATCCATCTTATAACCCTTCTTCCACGAAGCAAGACCGCTGACTTTTTTCCCACTCATTTTATTTCCTAATTACTGGATAAACATAAATGACCCAGAATGACATCTGAGCCTGAGATCCTTCTTTATACCAGCCACACCTGCCCTTGTACGTTCTTGCCCCCATTAATTCATGGGCATCGAGACTATTCAAGTCAGAATTAATACCTTCTAGGGGCACATCGGGCTCATATCGCCCTTGCAGAACTCGGTATTCAGTACAATGAACAGATCATTGACCTTTCGGTTCCACGAACCCCGAAGTACTTGAAAATTAACCCGCGTGGCGTGGTGCCATCGCTTTCCTACGATGGGGAAATCATCACCGATTCGGCTATCGTCGCCCAGTTCCTTGTCGATAGGCATCCTTCTCATCTTCTTCCACCCTCTGACAGCAAGGAAGGCGCCCTCGAACGAGCCAAAATTAACTTCTTCGTCGACGCCTACTTCGGAAAGGTGAACTCATATGTTTTCAAGGTCTTCGGTGCTAAATCCGAGGAGGAATCAGAAGCCATCAGTGCTGAATTTGTCAATGCCGTCGTGAAGGAGCTTGAGCCACTTCTCAGTGACGCGGCTCCATTTTTTGGGGGCAGTGATAAGCTTACTTTCGCTGAGGTACGTTATACTATGCAATATTTCAAATCAATTAAGCGCTGCATATGAGTTTCTGTTCTGACTTTCATGGATAGGTCTTGACTGGCTCATTTGTGATCCGCCTATTCTCTCTAATTAAGTACGGCGTGCTTTCTAGCAGCATTAGTCAACGGTTGCAAGACGAGGCTCCCCATTTTTATAGTTGGTCTCAAGCTGTTATTAAACACCCAAGTGTCACGTACATTTACAACGAAGAAGCGATTATAGAGGGATTTAAGAACATGATTACAAAGCGGGGGGTTGTTTAGGACTGATCGAGAATGGCATGCTGCAATTTTCAATGCAAGACCGATGATTAGCAGGAGCGACTCCTGGCACTGAATGATATAAGAACTCGCATTTGCTGGCTTATCCCTTCAATTGTGATAAGCCTCCCGCCAGGTCACTACAGGGGTGTCTGGCCAATTAAAACGTGAACATGAAAGATACATCTATTCCCACCTAAATTAGCCCGTGATACTTGTCCAAACAATTCTTCCTGTTACGAAGTGCGACATCGCATTGGTAGTGATTGATGACGCGTCGCGAGGCTTCCCTTATGTACTAGTCAGGTGACAGGGGTCATGTGGGCCGAGTTACATCCGGGAGGCTTATCACAATTGAAGGGATATTATTTAAGGGAATTGCTACACGGGCATGACCCTTACACGGGCATGACTTTTGTAACATCTGATTGGATAGGACCCTCTTTTGTTAGCACATCTCGGTTCTGCCGACAGCTCTAAGGGATTTCCCGGTGATCCGCCGGATCCGGTGATTCGCCGGATTTACACCAACCTACACACTTGACTTCAACCGACCAGAACTCAACAGAAACCTCATCAAATATCTTCAAGTTTGAAATCTAGTAGAAAGACTACCCTTTCTTATATATTAATCCATTTCATAGTCTTTAAGCCACCTTGGTCGCTTACTGTTCCGGTGCGGCCGTCCTGACCTCGGAAATACCACCAGCATCTCCCGATCATTCTCGACAATAAGGGAAGGCCTTTTGGAGCTGCTCTTATAGCTCTTAGTGTTTCCTGACTTCTCCGATCTCTTCTGGCCTGGTCGATTTGGTGATTGTGATACCATAGGAAGCTCTGATGGCGGTGGAAGAGCGACGATTATCTTAGCCCACACCCTCGGACTCTCCTCGGTAGTCCCAGAAGCTACCCATCGTGCCCCTTGCTTCCCTTTCACCTTATCCTTATTCTTATGTCTAGTCTTCTCTCGAAGCTGGCGGTTTGCTTCTTAAACCTATTATCTGGCTTCCTTTTCCTGCCGCTTTCTCTCCCTTTCCTCCTCTCGTTGCCTCCTCCTTGCCAAACCTGAGCCTTTTGCTCCTCTGCTTTCTATTGTCACTGAGACTTCTCGATCTGCTTCTGTAAAGCCTGGTCTTTCTTTTGAGTTTTAAGTGCGGCCTTTTTTAAGCACGCTTAGGCGATTTTCTATGGGCTAAATACCTGGGCTGAATTAGGATCCATATGGTCAAAGAGATAATCTTTTAGAGCTTTACCGCGTTATCTACGTCGCTTCTCGTGATTAATTATCTCCCGGAGTCCTTGATTCTCATTTCTAAGAAGTTCAACCTCCGCTTAGAGGCTTTTAAGAGTCCTCTTAAGCTTTGTCGTATGAATATTAGCTTCGTCAGACGATTTTCCCACTATATGGTTAACTAGTCATCGCAAATCTCGAGCTGTAGGTTGTTGCAACGCTGCTGACTATGCAGAGTCACTGCCTTTGCCCGGTTCGTCGTCCGTTTTCTTAGCGATCTGCGATAGGACTACATCTGGGTCAAAAGGGTAGAGCCCAGTTCATTTCTAGCCACTAGTAATATTCTCGGAAGAGAAGGAAGCTTCAAATGCATTCCAAAACAAGGTCCAAAACTCGCGCTTCGATAGGCTTACGAGCCCTTGTGTTTTTGACATCCATCCGATGAGCTGATTGGTGTAAGCTGTCGATAGAGGGCTAAATAACGACATATCCAGCAGCTGAAGCCGACGTGTGGAATGGAGAGGAAATACCGCAACGATGATTCGGTGTTGCTTATACCACTTGAGAAAGTCTATATTAATATGGCTAGAGTGGCCATCGGTGATGAGAAGGTGATAATCACGACCGTTTCGAGCTTTGGCTTTGGTGAAGCGATCGAAAACACTGATGAGCCACTCTTTGCTAAGCTTATGATTTGTCTAGCCCGTTTTAGATGTTATAAAGAAAGCAGAGTGATGCTCTGGGTTAAATTCTAGGAGCCAAGAGTCCTAAACTTGTCCTAGCTTGCCTTGGTAAATAAGGAAAGGAGGTAAGGAGGTCATATCCTAACAAATACACGCTAAGAATATGATCTAGGATTGGTTATTATCCTGAGATGCACTTAGTAACTTTTCTTGTTTTTTAAGATTAAAAGTAAAAACCCTCTTGGTTCAATTAATGACATCTAAGAGAAAGCCTTTTTCATTAATATTATACGTATTTTAAGGGAGAATATCATATTCTTCGATTTTCTTATGGATCTTCTATCTTTAGCTACGAATAAGAGACTTAGGTCGTTGACTTATAAGCTCAAAATAGGCCTTATACCTAGAGGTATTGTTAACCCTTTTGCGAGCAACATCAAAACCATCAAACCAGCTATAACCTAGCTCTTACCAGTAGCGTTAGACGAAGCTATATAGCTAGTTTTTTCCGACTTCAGTTTTTGCTATATCCTGGGCGAAATTCTTAATTATAGGTTGTCACATTCGGTATAAGCTAATATTACACTACGTATTAGCAGAGTGTACATTTCCTTTTGCCGTAGTCGGTAGTGCGACATAGGTAGCGTAGGTGGAATACCGCGAGATGAAAGCTTATGAATATAAGCAATAAGCTCAAGTTCCTGTTGTTTTGACAGTCGAGATTTGTATGTCGAGTCGGCATCCCGTCTTGACCGCTGTTTGTCCGCTGCACCATACGCCAAAAGTAGGGGGCCCCCATACCTTGGTACAGGGACAACAGGGCACATATGACTTCTAGCTACTTCTGACACATTGGGCTCTCCCGCGCGCTAGATGACGCTATGGTCGGGTTTGTTAACTAAAACGCACTTCTGCTCCAGTATTAGTGGGTCATGGAACGATTTACAAGCCATATGAAGGGGGCTAGCTGAGGCCCAGGCTTTGCTTGTGGCGTTCCTTGCTCGGCAGTGTTACTTGTGGGACCCTCTAGTCAACAGAACCCCCGTGGCAAGCACCCACGGCGGGTCCGTTGACTAGGAAGGGGCCCTTAATTCGGGAAAAGAGGTACGTCTGAACAGGGGAGTTTCCACTAATTTAGAAGTCACTTCATTATAAAGATAAACTATGATTTGGTGAGGCATTAAACGGGCGAAGATTCGGTCTGCGAACTAATCCGCCCCCGGCCGTGCTTGCCATTTCCTTTACCCTTTCCAGCGGAGCCCAGAGCGGACATCACTAGTAACAAAAAGTGCGCCGAAACTTGGGTGGGGAGCTTAACTTGAAGCGCATTCCGGCCTCGACAAAAAGCAAACTCAGAACCATCTATCCTTGCAGTTCGCCGTGGCCAGGTGGAGACAGCATCCCCGCGTTTGTGTTCCACCTGGGCCACCCTTAGCCGCAACCTCAGAGATCGGAATGAGATCCGCGCGCCGGTACTTGCGGAAATTCAACCGGACAAAGAAAAAGTACTGGAACAGTTCAAGACGCCGAGCCCTCCTCAGCTGCACTCAGATGATACGCCGAAAACGAGCCGGCAAGTGAGGGATATGGCCAAACACCGAAGTCGTCCGACCAAGCGGAAGTACAGTAAGATCGCAAAGGGGTTGTGTCACATCGTATCACCGAGGCCGCTCGGACACACGGGCTAGTGACCCACAAAGATCAGCATAGATGAAACAGATCGTCACGAGGATATCGTCACAGCTGACGAATGCATCCCGATCCAAGAAAGGATAAAGCAGACCAACTTCAGTCATTCATTTAGGAAGAATCAAGAGCTTCAATGCACGTCAGAATCCCTCGTCAACTGTGATAGGTTGGAAGCTTTAAAGATGAAGGTGGCCGTTCAGAATGCGCGGATTACTGGCCTCGAAGAGCAGATGGCGCAGGTGCGGCGAGGGAAGAAAAGAAAGGCGGTACCGAACCCGAACCGACGATTCATGGCTCTAGCGGAGGCTCTAGCGGCTAGAGGAGCTTTTTCTGACTCAAAGAAGGCAGAAATAGAGGTGGATGTGGATGAGGATGTTGAGTCGGTGATTGAGGTGGGTGTCGGGTTAGAGGACGATTGTGAGGACTTTATGGTCATAACAAAGCACTGCCAGCGCACACGGAGCGGTCGGGTGGTCAAAAAACCACGCGGAGAGTAAAATTTGAACAAATTTCTAGAACCTTCTCCAAAGCATCATTTATTAATTGAGGATTGGGCCTGTTTTTGCGGACATCAAAAATTGGATTTTGTATGGGAGGGTCAAATTTTTGGTGATACATTAGGTGGGGGTGTCCATTAGGTGGTGCCGGATGGTACGAGCGACGATCAAATTTGCCATTGTAACGGGGAGGCTTGACAGGGACCGGGAGCCTCAGGCGTACTAACTATTCAGATTGAATTCTACTAACATCATACAGGCTCATTTTGGCAGACCGTGCTTCAGCTGCTGAGGATAGGATGCTGAACACTTGGAGAAATTGGCCTTCAAGCACGCCTGTCATGGGCTTTGGGTGATTATGGGAGCATTGTACGAAACGTAAACAGCTTAGCGCAATGACCCTATGGGTGTAACCCCCTCGGCGAAATAAAATCCTTACCTTCCTTACACCTTACCCCGCGCCAGAGAACAATGTCTCTTTTCCCGCTCCTTTAACACACAAGATGAGTTCGTCAAGTGAGGCAAAAGCCAGAATTCAGGCTAGAAAGATTCGCAAAGGCACGCATAGTTGCTGGGAATGTTGGTCTGACACCCCTGAGATACATACGCATGTTTCCTAACCTGTACAAGGCCGCCGCCGAAAGATACGATGCCAGTTCTCAGCACCAGGCGACCTGGTGTGTATGCCATGTAGGAACCGTGGCTCGATTTGCCGCGGTCAAGAGGTCGCCGATGAATCAGAGGCATCGCAGCTGTCCATGCGGCATCTCGCACGGCGCCTCAGTAGGCTTGAAGAGTTGATGGAGAAGCTTGCGGAACGATCCGCGCTTGGTTCATCCACTGATCTCTTCACTCAACACTCGCCCGGGTTCTCCTATGTCGGCATGGACGAGTTCGAGCAGCTACCCGCAATGACGATGGGGGACACTGTCCATCCCAGGATATCAACCATCTCCAGTTCTTACAACACAGCATCATCCTTCACTTCTAGGACACCACAGGAGACCAACATGGATATCGATGGAGACCATACCCTTGCGCTTTCTAAGACGCTATATAAACTCTTCCCTTCCCAGGGCAACGTCAATGCCATCCTCGAAGCCAGTGTCGGGCCGATATTTGTCACAACATTATTTTATCGCCAGGCGGACGTGGCGGAAGGCAACTCAGAACCTCCGGAGGCCATCAGAGCCATACCGTCGTCATCAAGCCGGCCTACTCTGCTTGCCAAGAGACTTTTGCAGCTAGTCATCTGCATACAGCAGATTTCCCGAAGGTTCACCGGGCCACTGCCTTCGGTCCGCGCTTCATTGTTGAGAACCATGGAAGAGATTATTGATGCCGTGGATAAATTTATCACTGCCGATCGGTTTGTGTCCACATTAGAAGGACTGGAATGCCTATTGCTCTTAGGCTACCGGTATAAGTAATAATTCGTATTGGTGTGATTATTAATACTCAAATGTATTAATAACTAAACCCGCTAGCAGCCGGCCGAGCTTAAACCTTTTCAAGGAACTCCATACAACGACTGTAGCTTCCATATCCTTCGCAGCAGGTGCCTTTTCGACAAAGAGGGCCTTAAGTATAAACGCTGCAACAAAAGATATCTCCTGCATCATTATAACACATTCCGCACTGTTCCGAGAAATAGCACCATTAGCATTCAATAGTCTTTTAGCAATCGCAGCGAGTAGACTTTACTTACTTCACAGTTACTTTGCCGTTCCTTAATAGCGCCAGGAGCTGGCGTAATAGCGCCGGGTGCAGCCTTAGCAAGCCCGGCGATTAGAAAGATGGCGTAAGGAAGAAACTTTATTTTGAAAGCTAGTGTATTGCTCGTCGTATTATGGCCTCTGTGAGAAATGGTGGTAGGATGTCTGATGAATTTGAATAACCTGGTGAAGAAAGTGAACCTCTGAGTAGAGTCAGGGGATGGCTTTTAAGTGATATTTAGTCTACTCGCATGGCTCGGACTCGGGCATCTATTTAAATCCCGAAATTAGCATTTGCATACGTAACCTTCCATGAAACAGCAAGCCTTCACTAATCGTATCTCATACCGGCTTAGACAGAACTCACTATTTCGAGCGCCTCAAGAAAGATAGTACGGCAACTTGGGTTGATTCTCCACCCGAATGGTGCCATCAATCTCCACCAGGCTGACAGAAACTGCTCCAGTGTTTTTGGATCAGTACGTATCTATTTAGATTAGCCGCATCTAGCAGCATCACCGAGCGTTCCGTGGATGTACCGGTAGTCAATGATCTCACTGAGCGCCACCCTCGATGAACCCCGGGATGCGGGGCCGGTGCGGAACCGACGGGATCCAGGCCGGCTATTCGCACGATGAATGGCTCCGGATCCAGGATCTCCTTCTCAGCGGGGCCGCATACATGCCGCAAAACCTCCGTACGCGAGTCGACCTCCTATTCGGCCACTACTCCCTCCTACGAGGGGAGAACCGCCATAAGATGGAGCTTGCAGACCTATCCCTGCTCGACTATCCGTCTCCAGAAGGACCGACCCCCTATGGCTGCCTCGTGACCCTTCTGCGAGACGGTAAGCTAAACAAGACGGCAAAGAAAGAGTTCATAGGCGCCCTCCGGCATAAGGACCCCTTGCTCTATACGCAAGGGGCTCTGGCATAGCTCTTCTTCTGGCGCTGGCACATTACCGGCGAGTCGCCCCCGTCCGTCCGGCGCCGCCAGGACTGGTATCGGATCAAGGTCCTTGTTGGATAGGACCGCGAGCAGGAGCTCTCGTACCCGATGCAGCTACAAGAGGCCTGGCGTATCTTCGGCGCCGCTGGCCTTGTCGCGTCAAAGAAGACTTACCTCCCGCGTAGGGTAGACGCCTAGGACGCTAAGACCCATGGCACATCGCTCGCCTAGATCTCGCAGGCCGGCCGCTAGAACCAGAGTATGCTCTGCTAGGCCTATCTTACGCACCTGCCGCGCCAATTTATGTATATTATCGCGGGCTTCTCGGCGTCACCGGGGGATTACTTCCTAGCGCGTGCGGCCCACGAACCCCCGTGCGTCTTACAAAAGCAGCTCTAGCCGTGGATCGAGGAGTAGGAGCCTCGCTTTGAAGCGCGTACGCGCCGGCAATGCTAGGTAGAAGGCGGCCTCGACGACGACGACCTAGCCGCTGACGGCTTCCTTAAGCTTATGCGGCGCCTACGCATAGTACTCTTATAAGACCTGGCTGTCTTAATAGCCTCGCTACCCATCGCTGCCCTTCTTTGCCTATGCCCCTTTTAATAGGTCTAAATGGGATGAGTTCGCTATTGCTATTCGCTCTGACGTAATAAGGATTACAAAGCCATTAAGCCTACTCGTATAATACGCCCTACTAGAGCTAAGCGGCGTGTTAGAGAGCACGCGCGAGGCCCTCTTATAGAATAACCAGCGACTCGCCATCCGGTTAGAGACCCGGCTAGAGGGAATCCAGGGCGGTCTCGATTCCCTGCTCCAGGGCAAGGTCCCAATCACCTTTACCGGCCACTTTGGAGCCGGGCCAGCAGTATCGCTGGCGCCGGCGCCGGCGCCGTCGATAGCCCCTACCTTAAACTTCAATACGGCTCCGGCTCCGGCTCTAGAGCCTCCAGTACCAGGTATGCCTATCATTGCAGCCCTAGCCAAGGTCTTTACAGTGCGGGATGTCTGGAAGGAGTGGGAGGAAGGGATTGCAGGTCAGCCGGCTGTATGGGTGCTAGAAGAGATATGGGGAAGCCGCTGGCGCCCGGGGAATGGGATCAGGGTATAGTTCTGTCGCCGGAAGGTGATCTGGGACGAGCTCTTAGCCCGCACGGCGTCCGGCAAGAGCGAGGAGGAGGCAGTTGCAGAGCTAGAGCTCTTACGCGCCGGCCGGAGCTTAAACCGGCTCGTCGACGAGCTCAAACAGCGCCGCCGGCGGGGCTAGGGCCAGGGCCGGATACGGGTATAGGTAGGGACCCCCGTGCCTGATGACCTAGACCCGGGACTAAGGCCGACTCGGGGCTAGGGCTATTGGGGGCGCTGGGCTTGGCTAGGGAGGAGGCGGACCGCCTCTTATCGATGGTAAGCTGGCCGTTAGGTAGGATCTTTATATATTTATATACCAGTAACTAGTCTATATATATCTATCTATCTAGAAGG
>SSHR01001006.1:0-17354 GCA_006518225.1 Fusarium neocosmosporiellum | reverse complement strand
ATATTATAGTTTATAATAAATTTAAATATAATTAGGCTTTAATTTTAGACATTTTATATTTATTTATATATTTAACAACGCTTAAAGTCTAGCTATAAATCCTCCCTTTCTGATAAATAATATTCTCTTCTAGAATCTGGTTGCGTTCTATCCCAACTCTAAAGTATACATCCGTGCTAGGTGTCGTCTAGGGAAGAGCAGCAGGGGCGTAGGACTGGTCAGGCTTGACAACCTTACCACCAGCCAGCTGCTTGTCGGTATAGGCAGGGTAGATGATCTGCTTCTTGCTGCTGACAACAGAGAGAGTGGTGAAGCCCTTGTCCGCGCCGAACTGGCCGCTCCAGCCGGAGGTGATGGTGAAGGTGCCGCACTTGGCAGGGCCACCGTTGGCGCGGGAGGCACTCTTGCCCTTGACGACGTATTTGCAAGCAGTGGCAGCGCCGCTGCCGGTGTTGATCTTGAAGTTCCACGTGCAGGTGGTATCGGGCTTATCACATGAGCGGCTGAGGCCCTGGATCGTCCATTGAGGTGTGGCGGCCATCATAGAGACGCTGTCAGAGGAGGCGGCCGGGGCAGCGATGGCGCCGGTGGCGGACAGGAGAGCAACAACAGCGGCGGTGAACTTCATGGTGATTGTTGAAGGATGTGGACGTTTGGAGATGAGGGTTTGGTGTGTTGTTGAGGTTTGAGTGATTGATGGTGTAGAGAAGAGGTTATTGAAAGATGAGAGTGTTGATGAGTGATGATGATGTTCGTCAACAGTCGCAACTCTTCTGGTTATATAGTTCTTCGATGAATATTGAGAATGTATTAATAGAGCCATGACCTCACTCAGGAACGGATCATCGGCTTCGGAACTATGAATAACCTCGCCAAATCCAGTTACCGCTTCGCCTTCGCCGTCGCCGTAGCGGCATCCTAAGCACAATACGAACGCCTCAAAAGTGCCATCCGGGGATTTTCGAGGCCGAGAACGATCTACTGGGGTAGAAAGTAAAAGTCGGCACTGTGACGCCAAAGTTTGCCTGGCTGGTGCCGGTTTGTTTTTGGGCAACGGCTCGTTCGAGAATGGGCGATGGCACTATCCCCCGTCAACCCCTTGCCTCTAACCCTACCAAGCTTAGCACAAGAGACTGCCGAGCCAATTGGCGACAGAATATTTTTAGGCATTACCCCGTTTGTCTCAATGTGCGGAAATGCTGCCAAGAAGGGTTAAGGGGATTGACTGCTCCCCAGATGAATACGAGCTGATCGGTCTCGACTATTGCCTTGTGCGTTCTCACGTTCACCAAGCGTCGGTCAAAAGGCCTCGTGATGATGTCAGCCACATATTTTAATGATGAGGTAATCTACATTTTGATGTTTCTCTCACCGTCAATATGTGCTGCGGAAGTGCGAGTCAGGAGGATCATCTTCTCATGTCATCCCCTTCACTGACCTACGGTCCATTTTGCGTATTTCTGGAGCTAATCCCCCACTTTGTGAGACTACTCCCATCGGTTATCTTGCTATGATGATTCCACTGATCATTGCGGGAAGTCTGTTCAACATTAAGTGGCGAGAGATAGTATGAGAAAAGTTGATACTTGGCCTACTATGTTAATATAGTGGCATGTAATGTATCCTTTTGCTCGCCTCCTATGGTTGGTTAATATCCCTGTCGGTACGCCAATTGGACCTTAGGTCAGTCGAGGGAATAGTCTAGTCTAGCCTAGTGGCCGACGATCAATATCATTGAGCAACTTGTTGAGTTCGCCGCAGAAACAAGTACCAGAAACTAGGAATTAGTGCATTTCGGATCCTAGGACAAACAATGCCGAGGCTTTCAGCGTGAAGGCCAAATTGTGATGGTAGGAAGAAGAGATATACGCAGGATAATAGTCGGGCTTACAACGTCAATCTATGCATGATACACCTCCTGTCATCGGACCTGAGCCACTTTTCGGAAGAAAATGCGAAAGAGATGATATATATTCTGCCAAGACCAAGACAATAGGCGGTACAAGGAGAATCTTTCACGTTGTTGAAACATACCACCATACCCTAGAGGGAAGGTGTGTTGGTGCAGAATGATGTGAGGGTAGACGTCGAGACTTGGAGACCGGTGTAAAGATTGTATAAGTTGTTGGAACACGGCGAAATTCCATATACTCTCTTGGATTTCCTCCAGTTGTTTATACAACTCGTCTCGAATCACAAGGACCGAGGGAGTTAGTATACCAATACACTTGACCGGCAGAATGAACACGCGCACACTTATCGTCATACTTCTATTAGCAAGTAAGAAACCATAAACTTTTTTTTGGAATAATCTCTAGAGAAAAGGTAAAAGAACCCCCCCAAATTCATGTCTCTCATGGGAGGAGTTCTCAGCAAATCTCCACTCTTCGCAGTTGTTCAACTAGTCCATCTGGACTAATCTCTTTTTTTTCTGTGAGCTTGGTCATCCTTCTAAAAGAAGCCATAAGTCACAATAACAGGGAGCACAGTTTCTGATAGATGCCGGCATTAAAACCTGGGTAAGACCAAAAACACTACAACCTAGGATAACCTGCTATCGCTGCTACCAAAAGGTTTAAGGAGACTGACGAGTTTTGATGATCTCGAGCAGCGTTAGTTTTGTTTCCTACTAGGTTTATCTTCGAGACCCGGTTTCTAAATGAAAAAAGAAGAGTATATAATAGATAGATCTGCGCTCATTGGTCTTTCTGGAACCCATAGGTCATCGTGGCCATGGGCGTCAACAAGGGGCGATCTCGACCGCAAGCCATGAAAAATGGCTATTGAAGATGGACAAGGAACAGAAATAAGAGGGTATTCCGAAATTATTTGAGGTTTGAAAGAGTAGCATTCAGTAGATCGAGTGCTTCGCCTCACTCTCCCACGGTCCCTAGATTGAGATATCGTAAAGGAACTCTCCATCTAGAAAACTGACGAAATAGGATCAGAAATAAATTCGATATTGTAAGGGAACCTCATTCAAAGGCCGACACTAGTAAGCATAATTCTGGTAGCCAAATGAGGAAATGAGAGGCTGGAAAGGTAGGGCGCAGGTCCCAATCTCACAACAAACGATTACCACAGGCTGGCAGAGTCAAATTCGGTAGAAGGGGCAATTAAAATAGAACAACTTAATGTCGGCCCCTGGCTGAATCACTTCGCATTCCGGTTTAGACACATCCCTAATTCTCTGTAAGGTCTGACCTTTCTCCTTGTCCCACAGTGATACTATTGCATTGCTTAAATACATGCCTCTTTATATCCTGATTCGAGTAAAAGATGTTGGGTAAACCCCGCGGCTGATGTAGCTAATTGCGCACTGCACATTACGTGACCATATGTCCCGCTCTGATTGTTATCACTGCGCAGTCATGGCCAAAGGGTTCCAGTCCATTAGATTGTAGCTGACAACTCAGCCCCCTCTACCAAGCCGGGCTGATTCGTTACGCGTCCTTCTCGAAACGCGGACTCAATATTTCTCCGTTCTTTGAACCTTCAACCATGCTAACATGTCTTAAAACCACTACTATTGGACTAATCTCGTGGCTTGCCTCAAAGATGACGGTTGCCACACATCGGCTTCCTGCATTGGCCGCAAGGTACGTCACAGCTGACGCGGTGGGTGTCGAGCAACCGAGGCCGGGCTCTTATGGCCGATTAAGCAAGACACGATACCTAAAATTAAATTTAGGCTCGATCTTCTGGGTCGTGCGGCTGGCATTTCACCCCCATCTAATGCGGCGTTGAGGCGCGGCGGTTAATAACCTTGAACTGTCCGTGGGGACGCGCGTCTTCTAACGAATCCCTCCTTTCCTAACTCCCTCCCTTTGACAAGGAATAACATTCTGCAAGTTGAGTTGATAGAATAATGTACTAATAGCTTCTCACTAATTTATAAGACTCAAGAAATTCGTAGTGTCCGTGTAGTTGATACTCTTCACTTTACGATGACGACCTCACTACGAATCTGAGCCCTCACCTCCGGCCTTGCATCTAATTTCTTAAATATCTACATACTAGGACGCACCCCTCAATCCTAAACTATCGTCATGGCTTCCAACATCTCCCGCCCACTGAGTCTGTCCCCGACGCACCTCTGCATGCTCGGCTTAGGCTGGGCCTTTCTGGCTGTACGAAAGTCAGAAAATCAGCCTTCATGGCTTTCAATGCCTCTTATTTGCGGTGTTGTTCCTATCGAATGTGTAATTTGGAGTATCTTGGTCCTACACCTTATGGTCATCGACGTGTAAGATGTCTTGCCCATGATTTTGGACGGGTCCGCTGACACCGGAAAAACTAAGCCTTGACCAGATCAAAGGTGAATGAGGCATGGATGGAAACCAGTGGTTTGATAGCATTGCCAAACATCTGGAGGAAAGTGTTGCGAGTGATATTCAGAATGGGCTTTACTTGTCAACAATTTGTCATACAGGGTCGGCTCTGTTTCTCTTCTTCCGATAGCCCATTTGAAATGGTGGTGGGAGAAGATGACGTATTCCAACTTCCACGATGGTTGCTGTGATATTGGTCAACGGGCAGCAAATGGAACTAGACCTACAAATCAAGGAAGAGCAAGTTGACGGCCCTACAAGCGATTCAATGTTCCACACAACCCAAGACGGAAATTTCTCTCAAATGCGACCCAGAGTCGAATTTCAGATTGAAGGTTGTGCCTTTCAAGTTCCAACATGACAAGATTCGACCATTTCCCAGTAATCACCTGCCGATTGACGTAGGAAGCGCTTGCATTTCCACATAACCCAGGGCCTCTCCTAAGATGCAGGTAGCTCCAAGGTTTATGAGATCAGGTGATCCTAATGAATACCACCGCTTCTCTCTAACAACACAAGCATAAGTGGTGGCTTCTCCCAGATGACAAAGGCACGACGGCTTCCCGTTCCTCTCAACTTTTTCACGCAAATGTTTGTTGACAGGCGAGAGCGACGGGAAGAAGGACATGGAGCTCATACATCATTACACCGCGATAGGCTACCTTGCAACATCAGCGTCCAAAACCACCCAGGACACGCTCCAATACACCGTACCTCGGCTAGCATTCTCTCACGACTACCTCCTCCACCAGATTAATTCATTTCAGCTCTACATCTTGCCTATCTTCATCCTGAGACTTGAAGCCAATACTGGCACCTTACCTCACAACACCAGAACGGGGTATATCAAAGGCATGAAAAGTGCCTTGATGCAGGACGTAACACCGCAGTCTTGCCGCCCGTTATATTTATCGTCGATTCTTCTCACATTCAATGCATTCGGGCGATTGGCCAGTTATCGTGACGATAGCGCATGCGACACAACTTACGACAGTAGAGCTGGTGCGAATTCCCCTTGTCTGGACAGTCTGTTGGACATTTTTAGGCCAATCCACGGGGTTTCCACAATTCTATCTTCATCAGTTAGCGTTGAGTTTACTGGATCTTGGCAACCATGGTGAGAATTTCTTTTTTTTTATTAAAAAAAAAAAAAAAAAGGCTACGGTTTACGGTGTCAATGTGTCATAGGGAGGAGTTTTAGGCGTGGCTGGGCTCTACGTCGGCATTACCTATGGCATCCTCAACCTCCTGATCGCGACATTTTCCTTTGTGTACGCGGACCAATACAACTTCAGCGAAGGAACACTTGGGCTATCGTTTCTACCGGCTGGCGTCGGGATGATGGTTGGTGTAGTCTTATATGGAAACCTTGCCGACTATCTCGTGTAGAGGGCTTAGAAGGATCAAGAGCCAGGGACGGCCTACCGACCAGAGGTCAAGCTGACACCATGAGCTACTGTGCCGGTGGGATTTGCATTTTGCGCCGGTATGTTCATCTACGGATGGACCACAGAGGACCGAGTCCACTGGAGTGTGCCCATGCTTGCCGTGGCTGTTCTTTGTTTCGGCCTCATGGGAGCTACCGTAAGTCTCGTTGGAACCCTCAGCCTTTATCGTTGTCTAACCACTGGTTACCATTGCTAGATGAGCCTCCAGAACTACCAACTTGACTCCTACCCTGCGTACGCGTCGTCGGGATCGGCCGCCATCGCATTGTTTAGATCTTTGGTTGGTGGATCGCTGCCTCTCAGTGGGTTGAGGATGTATGACTCCCTGGGACTGGGTTGGGGAAATACAATTTTGGGGCTGATTGCGTTTTCGTTGATCCCTGTACCCATTCTCTTGTATTTGTATGGAGAGCGTTTGAGGAAGAGGTATACGCCTACACTGTAGGGATTGTGGTTTTTCCGAAGACCACAGAGGCTCGTCGATAACTGATCAAAGGCCTAGTAGATACAGATTACTGTGCTGAAAGGCTTTGGGCATGAAGACTTGACTGCATTGACAATTGTATCCCCCTTGTTGGGTTGCCTCGATCTATCATCTGAATGTGGAATGACGTTGGACAATATTTAAAGTGCTGAGCAGGAATTGATTTCAGCGCCTTAATACTCCTTACGGCATTGAATCGCAAGGTTTGGCACGTCTTGTGTATTCAAGAGCTGTTGTAATAGGCGAACTTGTTAGATTATGTAGTTAAGGAAAAATATTAGGCAAGTCAATGAACCGGAAATGCTGCAATACACCCTGACCCTCGCGTTTACTTGGTCTCGCCAAACCCTCATCCCATCAGCGCCCCTGAATAACCAACACTCCCTTCCAGAACATTCACCCTCGGGGCCTGCGTTCTCGACAAATTGCCAGCTCAGCCTCAAGAAATCCCTGCAATTGTGTCTCAACTCCCACCCGCTTGTCGTCGTCTGGCCTCCCAGCCTTGATCGACGACTTGAACTTGTCGCCCCGAACAGCTATTTCCGCCATTGCATTGTCATACCTAGAGATGCTGTGGTAGATAATGTCGTTCTCCTTCTTCAAATCTTCCTTGGCAGCCATGAGCAATCGGTGACTAATTTTGAGGCTCTGAATAGCGCTGGAAACGAGCAGCAGCAAGTCCTCCGCTCCGGAGATGGGCCCAATCTCACGCAGCTGATATTCCAGGTTCGTTATATGGTCCTCGTGGTAGTCCTTCGGAGTCAAGTCCGTTTCCACTTGGAGAAAGCATTCACTGGACTGAGATAAGTCTTCCCTGTGAGTGAAGCCGTGCTGCAATGCCGTGGTCACGAGATCGACTATGCAGCTTGACCGTCTTGAGGGATCTGCCCGATAGATGGAAGCAGGAAGATAGCTTTTCCAGCCTGAGTCACCCCGTTCTCCGTTGAGTCCTTGACAGTATGCGAGAGTCGCATTCAGCGTGACTAGTTGGTGGCTCGACCGGAGGGCTTCGTTCTGCCAGTCAAGGTAGCACGTGTCATATTTCCGGATCGTCTTCGAAAAATACCTCTGCATGGCGTGAACGGCGGTAGCGGTAGTTTTGAGCGGTATGCTGGCTGGCAGGTCATCCGTAGTTGCGAGAAAGATGGAGGAATATGCTTGGCGTAGGACGTATGACTGTGAGGACAATCCTTCGAGCACACCACCATGTGTGGGGGGGTAAAAGGTGGCCGGAGGGGCTTCGCTATTGGTATATTGCCGCTACCAAAGAATCTGCCAAGGCCGAGGTTGGAAGAAAACTCTGGCAGAAAGGGTGACAAAAGAGATCCGAGCCACGAAACAAACGGAGCAAGGGCGAAAAGGACAGCAATCCACCCAAGAAGCGAGAGAAAGCGGTACGAAACGGACCAGCAAGCAATGCGCCAGAGGAGTTTGGTGATCACGACAAATGGATGAAAAATGCCCTGCCAAGGGGGCGGGCCGTCATCAACGGGCTGGAGAAAGTCGGGCCGGGTACGGATGGGGATGTCTTCAATGGTAGAAGATGCCGGCGGAGGAGTCCAACGGCCACCGCCAAACCAGGAGCTAGGCTCCGCGTGCTTGGACCGCTTCGGGCCATCGTATGTAGCCGGTGGGGGAGTCCAACGGTCACCGCCGAACCAAGAGCTGGGCTCTGCGTGCTCAGACAAATTCGGGTCGTCGTCTGCGGCTTTCGTGTTGCCAGAACTGCCATGAGCTCTCATTCTGGCTTCCCTGGCGCGGCGAACCAGCTCTTCCAGCTGGAAGAGCTCTTCCGGGTCTGCCAGCTCTGCCAGCTTTGCCAGCTTTGCCAGCCTGTCGGCAGCGGACTGGGGTCGGTGGTCGGTGGGCTTGGCGCCTTGGGGAGTGTGTGAGCCAGGGGCACCTTTGGCGGTGTTTGAACCTTGAAGCTGCCACCCTGGCGGTTTCGTAGATCCTGACGCCGCACCTTGGCCCGGCTCACGAAGTACGAGTGGCACTGGCTTGGAGAACCCAGACCGGAACGATGATGCCCTGGAGGAGCCACCTCCAGGCGATGCATCTCCGGAACCTGGCTCCATGATGGAAGAAAAGTAAGGCGTGAATGAACGAAGAGGTAACAACAAAGGGCAGAACGCAGCAGTTATCGGTGTGGTGACCGACTGGGGAAGAACAATATGAAGGTTAACAAGATTGCAAGAAACAAGTCTGGAATACAAAAAAAAGGGTAGGAAAATCCACAACCATCGAAGGGAAGAGTTGGCTTTTTATACGCAGCAATGCCTGCGGCAATGGCTCACCACCCCCTGTTCAGCTTGACTTGTCAGCAAATAGCCGTAGGCTTGACTAATGACATGGAATCCTTGCTTTCGCCGTACTAAAACAAGACTTATAATACCTGTCAGTTTTGGTAGAGGGGGAGCATCCGGCATAAGGGGACGCAGGGACAGGAAACCAGTTGTGGCTACACTAGCTGGTCCCGACCTAATTTTAACACATGAACCTGGTGAGCATTCTGACCTCCTGTAAAATGCCACAAAGATGGTTCCATCAGTGCTTCATCCAACCCTTTCGGTAGTGATTATTATTACAGTGATGTTCGCAGCAAACTAACAAAGTAGGCACGATGTCAGTAAAGCAAGCATACAGTGATGTAACAAATCAACTGGGCATGAATATCAATCTTATTAACCATGGCCATTGCTCCAAGGTCGCATTAAAAGGAGTAGTAACCGGGCCAGTCCAGATCAAACGCACGGGGATAAACAGGGACGTCGTCAAAAATAGGCTCACCAAACTCCACCTCATCCATCAAAAACTCAACCATCGCCGCATGCTGCTCTTTCAACTCTGGCAACTGGACAAAATGCCGAACCGGTAGCCATTTGGTAAGAAAAGAGTTAAAGGACACGTGCGAGGCTGGCGATTCAGTCTGCAATCCCAGCCATGTCCATGTAGCCTGCCAGAGATCCCCGGCCAGGATGGTTTCGTTGCGGATCAGAGACAAGTGCATCACTTTACGGTCAAATTGTCCGAGGTAGCCAGGCTTTTCCTCCTTGCTGTATGTACGAGTCCCCCAGAAGCCACGCAGGCTAACGCGAAGGGCGTCAATCCTGGCGATCGCTTGGTGAGCCGTCGCCGCCTTGTGAGTTGCTCCCCTAAAGATGTCTTCAAGGGCTGTTTCCACCCAATGAATTCCTGGCAGACCGCGGCACTTGCTGTTCCTGTGATGTATGTCCTCAAGCTCAGCATTGATGACCCTGACCTGGTCCAGAAGGAGTGACGCGTTGGTGGCAAGAGTTGACAGAATCGAAGCTACCGAAACAGATGAATGAAGACGTAGCCGTGGACGGGAAATCTCCTTAGGCTGGGTGATGAATGCTCTTGGGTTTTTTCTCTTGTATTGCGAACCTTTTGGTTGGCGGCAGACCCCAGCATCTCGTCTTGGACCTGGACCTCGACATCCCAGTGATCAATAACTGATGCGCCAAGCTCCTTCCGATACCCCCCAGTGATCCAGCCGTCGTATCTGGACCTTGACTTGTGTTTGTGGCGGAGTTGATACCTGTGGACCTGGTGGAGATGGCGGACAAGAGCAAAGAGGGTGGCCAAAGCATCATCATGGACTTGGCCGATGTCCCAGCTGAAGTCCAGGGCCCGTGTGTGCAGTACCCCGATACCCTCAGATACCTTCTCACAACGCCGTGCGATGTCCATCATTTGATGTTCATCATAGCCATCGACCTGCCCTGGAAGATTGGGAGGTATGTCGCCCCAAAGGTCATTGTCCCAGAGATCGTCGGAGTTTTCGGGCAAATAGCGACGACGATTGCGAATCCACTCGAGCGGACAGGTGCAATTCGATTCGAACTGGCGCTGAAACGAGTAAATCCTATAGCTATCGTTTTTCGAAATGCCGAGAGAAGGCAGCGTCTTTGTGAGGTCGATGAGTGGGCGGTGAATAGGGAGTGGGATGGCGGAGGGTTGAACAAGGTAGCAGATCACTACCCAACCAAAGACAGAGAGAGCGAGACCGTATACGATCGTCTCAGTCAAGGTAGTAAGGCTGCCCTGGAGGGGTATGGGGCTGGGAAAAATAGGGCTAGAACGACCGCCATGCTCGCCATCGGTGTCAGCTGAGGTGTTGACTGACTGGCTGGACGTTGAAACGGGGGACGCAGGAGATGAGTCAGGAGGTGAGTCAGGAGGCTCAGGAGTGGCATCCTGAGAGTGGGATGCTGGAGACATGATGGAATTGAGCGTTAAGCAATTGTGAACAAGCTGTAAGTGAGAGTACAAGTGAACAGCATCGAGAGCGATGGAAAGGGGAGGAGGAAAGAAGTGAGAGAGTCACCTTTGAGAGGAAAGCAAGAAGAGAGGGAATGGAAAGTCGGGACAGGAAAGACTGGGCGATCTGTCCCTCCCGTTTCCTCTTGGAGGCGTCTTTGTGCGCTGTGAGGTGCACGTTCCGGTGTGGCTGCTTCTGAATAGCTTCGCTTGCTATTGTCGTTTCGCCGTGGCTGGTTGTGGATAGAGGTGGCTTGCTATTGTTGTTTCTTTTTTCTAGCTAGCGTCAGCCTGCGATCTGCTGCTTGGTGATGCGTCGGTGGTGTGGGTGGTGAGTTGTCTCTGATTGGCTCCTGAGGTTGATGTTATGTGTGGGCGTCTTGATGGACGGTCAGAAAAAAAAAACGCTGAAGTGGGTGCAGGCCCGAAGGATGCAGGGGCAGGATCATGTGCCTTTCTCAATGATACAAGTCACTAATAAGCGGACTGCCATGTCCGACCTCTGTTGGTGCTGGCCATACGTGCTCATTACCTGCCTGGTCACTCCTCAGTCTGCTTATCTGCTGCGTATATGTGGCAAATTTCCACCTTTGCCTCTGTTGAAGTGACCATACTCCTTCCTAGCATATCCTGCCAGTTCATCGTCGCGTCCTTGTCGTACCAACAAAACATTTGACTCCAAGCGTTGATCGCATCGCCAGGTCTCCCGTAAAGAATGCTTCCCATCTTCTTGTATGGTCTCTTTGGCCTGGGAGGGACAGGCTTGGGAATTGCCTTGACTCATGTGCCCGGTTGGTTTCGTGATAAACCCGCTGCTCCCACCAGGACTTTCTGGGTAGGTTTCTAGGCTTATTTTCGCCTTTTCATGGACTAATGACTAGCAGCCAAGGTGTGTCCCATGCAGTGGGACATTTATGATGAGAGCAAACAGCATCTCACGCTGTACCACTTTCTCGGTCTGAATCCCACTGGAAAGACGGATGAAATCTGGAGAGCCTACCAACAGGCCGTAAAGACATTCAGCGTCAAATCCCGCCCATGCCTGGACTCCATCTTTAGCGAAAGCGGCGAGCGCATCACAGAGGGCACCCCACGTGGATGCCGGACGGATGAGTATCTCCAGGCTGAAAAGCAGTTGCGACTCGTCACGGGCGCCACGAATGTCCTGCTTGATGAGAGCCAGGATCGCGCGCTTTATGACATTCACTTCTTGTCCGCCATGTACGAAATCGAGGATATGGGTGACAAAGTCGCGGACAAGTCGAGCCTGGGAGCGTGGAAAAAGAACATGGGAAAGATGATGCGGCTACATTGGTCTTGATTGAGGGCTGATGGGTAACCTCAGACTTGACCAATTCCCCAGCTCCGCCCATTTTGAGCTTTGCCCGTTGGGCGTTTCCACCCCCTGTCGGCCGCCGTCTTGTTTGTACTCCATACAGTCAGAGCCGTGGCTAGCAAAGCCATGACTCCTTCGACATTGACAGCAAGCTCCTTGGCGATATGGACCACCAAATTTTAATACTATGATATATTAATAACTATGCCTTTTATTCTTGTAGCTAATAGACTCTTTTAGGCATGTTTTTATAGATAACATAAGCCTCCATGTTCTATCCAGCGACTGACTTGCCTTTGTGGCTGATCGACGCTTAGTGGAAGCTGATCTCAACAAGAAGTCATTAAGCTATTTTTCGCTGTGCTAAGCTCAATGGCGAATCCTCCGGCAAGCTAGGTTTACTTCCGTCATCCATTGTGGCCTAACACAAGGATAGCTTCTACTGAGTCTCATCATTGGCCTTTACAGTCACATTCCGAATCCTACATCCTGCAGTCGATGGCTCGTAAGACTCATCGAACACACTACAGAGCCACTTGAACGCTCTCGGTTTCCCATTCTCAATCTCGGAAACATGCTCTCCCACCGTGTTCCTTTCGTACCTGATGTCGGCACCTCCGCTGCAGAACCTGTCCACTGTTGCATCTGTCTGATCCACTGGACAGAATTGATCCGCAATGGCCTTGTATACAAACATGGGCATCTTTGGCACTCCTCTGTAACCAAGTCTGACATCTTCGTCATATATCTTTCTCAGAACCTGGTTCTGCAGATCCGCGGCGCCTCCCTTGAAGTAGGCGTAAATGTCCTTGCCTGAGGACTCCCTCACCGCGTCTGCAACATTTATATACCGCACTGATAGGAATTCTTCTTTCGTGTTTAGGATCAGGCGGCTCTCCAGATATGCTGCTGCTTCAGGATATTGCGAAGTCACGCCCAGCAAGAAGGCGATCAAGCTCCCAGCAATAGGGCTCTTGTTCAAATTGTCGAAATCGGCCGAGATATTATCGGTAAGGC
This sequence comes from Fusarium neocosmosporiellum, assembly GCA_006518225.1. Classification (NCBI taxonomy): domain Eukaryota; kingdom Fungi; phylum Ascomycota; class Sordariomycetes; order Hypocreales; family Nectriaceae; genus Fusarium; species Fusarium neocosmosporiellum. The sequence goes on along the minus strand of SSHR01001006.1, from coordinate 4,454 downwards.
CACCCAGAACTGTTCCGCCAATCTTAACCTCTGGAGCATACTGCGCTTGCAACTCGGCTGCGGCCAAGGTAGCGTAGGAGCCACCGCTGTACCCCCATATCGCAGTGTTGGGCTCAGTGTGGCCGTTTGGGTTTATCAACCCCAGCACCGCACGCAGGCTGTCGAGAGTCGCATGACCCGCTTGTGTGCTCGCGCCGAACGACGCCTTTGGACCTTCAAAGTCAGGCGAGTTGATGATCCAGCCCAAGGAGAGCATGTAGTTGATGAAATCGGCGTTCGATTTGATACCAAGGTTCGGTTCCCTCTGGGCCATTCTCCAGTACAAGCCAATAGATGGACTGGAGTCGAGGTTGGCTGAGTTGTAGGCAAACTGATAGGAAAGTAAAGCCGCCTTGCCCGAAGGCGAGAAGTAGAAAGATGGAGGAATGAAGAGTGTGGTCACAGCCCAAGATGGCTGATCTCTGGAGTCGGTAGTGCGGTAGAGGATATGGTAGGCCGCAGATGGGTTGCCAACAACGGCTGTGAGGTTTCCTGGTGCAGATCGTATGCGAAGAACATCGCCAGGTTGTTTGGACTCGAAACCAGAGGGTGCCGTGTACCATGGGTCCTGACTAGGAGGCATAGGCTCCTGGCCTGGAGTGGTGTCTTCGATTATTGCGCCGCTACATATTTCTGGCACGGCGCAGAGGTTGAGTAGCCAGTGGATAGGATGCATGCTTTCCGATTGATCTGACCTTAGGAGGCCTGGGGGATGTTGGGTGTCGCGCTCCATCGGCCTTGTCTGTATCATGGGATATCATAACAACAGGTGTGATGATTCAATGGAGGGGTTGAGCAGAGGACCGCACACATGTCCTCTTAGCGTTCTTAGACCATCTCAATGTTATATAGTCGTCCCAGCCGTCCAAATTTGTACTCAAAATTGGCTGCCCATCGGCCCGGCTGACGTGATATCAGTGCATAAGATCCGAAGCGGGGTAGTTTCCAACTGCCCAGACAAGGACTGATCGTCTCCATGGAATGCATGAGGCTGGGCTTGGTTTACTCAAGCTGTCACCCTGAGGCGGCACAACTTCCCGATTAGTACACATGTAGCGACTGATGATACAACAAGCATCAGCACTGTCACACAGCGAGGCTAGGAATAAAAGAGTTGTTGTGGCTACGATATCTAGCCTCTCGGGGCAAGCAAGCTTTTGGATATTTCGCCGGAAAGTTCTGCTCTCAGCTCTTCAAGATACCAGCCTTCAACTATAGGCGAGCCGGTGTGGTGTCAAACGAGGCAATATACACAGTCATCACACCAAGATTCTAATGGCCTCTGTGGACATTGGTCTCGTCGGAAACGGACTTTTCTGTTTTATTTCAACGAGAAAAGACCGTCGGGCGGTGTGTGAATGTAGTGGTTCAAGCAGTGTTCACCAACGTTTGGCAAGACCAAAGAGGTTTCTACGGGGCCGTAGAAAGGAGACTCGGGTGGGATTCTTGAGGTCTACGTTGAGAGTCTTTGAACCTAAGAGACCCTCGGTCTAAGGGGAGCTTGATGGCGGCGCCTTGAGTCACTCCGTCTTGACTGCAGATAATTAGATGTCAAAGAAATGTTGCGAAGAATCAAGGATGCTGGCGCTCAACGTGAGTACAGATTCTCGATTATTCTATGAAGCATTTATCAGCTCCTTTCAAGGTCCTAACTTTAGTAGTAACAGGGAACACTCGAGATGAGTATTGAACTGCCCAGCCTAACCATACCCTCCAGGCACCATTTTAACAGGTGGCTACATCATTTATGAACACCTATTCCAACATGCAATCCATGTCTTTAGGCAAGGTACAAGGCTGTGCTTTTCCGCTTGTGTCGGAGCCTCAAGCGACGATGAAGACGGCTCCGAAAGACAGACGACAGGTGATCGAATGTTCGACACTGTTTGGGCGCGTCGCCTAGAGTCCTCTTGGGGTCCTCACTGGCTGTGCGAAGAGCTGGCTTTGAATATGGACAAGTCTGAAATGCCAGTCTTTTGTGTAGGCTTGGCCATCGCTTTCACTTGCAAGCAACTGTGAGTCATGGCAGCTAGGGTCCAAAGGTCTGTAATAAAAAAAGTATGGCTCCTTGTAGTTACCTCGAAATTCTTCAACTCAATCTCCACAACCGGATTCTTCATGTTACCGACTTAGATGTCCTCATACAGGTACTACGGAAGCCAGGCGGCTTTTCCCAGGTCACTTCTCAGTTGCTGGGCCTTTGACATCCTCGATTCTCTGCTTTAGAGATCTTCATCTTACACTCAGGCTTCCAGAAAACTTTTTGGGAAAACTTGAGGATGTCATCGAGACTAATGCCGCTTTTGAAAAATCTCCCGGTCTCAATGAGTCCATTGACACCTGGGGAACCCAAACAACCGCATGGCTGCATTTAGCACCACTTTGCTCTCGATCGATAGAGCTACGAAAGCTCCATATCTGGTTGGGTCACGAAAGCGGCTACTTCTGGTCCATCGTCGACGAACGCACTATCATCTCAGGCTTAGAGCCGTTAACAACGACCGATATGAACATATCTATTTCTCTTCCCAAGCCCCCGCATAGTTTAGAGGATCCATATCGGCACTTGATGAAACAAGAGGAGATATTTAGTTATGGAATCAGTCGAAGGGAAATGCAGCGGTACTACGTTGGCAAAAATCAGGATGGACATGATGAACCTGTTGTATGTTGCCAAAAGATAATTACAACTGCGGACGACGATTTTGAGGCGTTGACAGAGTTTAAGCGGCTTTGCTACAAAGTGCTAGGGGAATTAACATTTAGTTGAGTGACATATATGTTCACCCAGGCTATCTATTGATAGGTAGGTAAGGTAGAACTGTCATGGCTACGACGGCGACACTCATTTTTACTCGCATATTTTATTATATTTAGCTCACCCATGCTACAGTAGTGGTCAGTCTAGCGTGTCACTTGACCATTTCAAAACTTTGTGAGGGGACAAGATAGATATGATAGTATGGAAGAGATTCGTCTAGGTACTTATAAGCCAGGTACCATATCACTAGCTGGCATACAACGCCGACATCGTTATTTCCAGAGCACTATCCTGATGACGGCATCTATTTAACTTTTCAAGCCCAACGTGTAAGACACTCTCATCTTCACGCTCAGGCAATATGAGCCTCGAGCTATTACCTTGGTGAAATTCCATTTACTCAGTTTACTATATGCTCTCTTCAGTTAAAATCCCGAGGAAAGCTCCCGACACGCATGGCTCGGAACCATTTCTACTTGACCTATCCTGATGTTTGTGTAAAAGCTTCTAAGCCGGACACTTCAGTTAGCTGCCTGCTTAGTATTATCTGACCACCCCTCTCTTATCCCTACAGCTACCATATTCTCACGGTCGACCTCTTTATTGGATATGCCGTTACTACATTGTTCCATTGGGTGCAAGAAACATGGTCCAGCAGCGCTTACACAAAGCAAGTGATATGTGGGAGCATGGCAGTCCAAGACAGACGATACTTGAAACATTCCGACGTTAGAGAAAATGGCGATTGGATCGGAGACATAAGCGGAGAGATTATAAATACGGTCTATCAGCTGCACACGTCTTAGTTCCAGCAATTGAGTTCAAGCCGTTAAATGATGGGCGAGTGAATTGCCTTGCCATCCCATGCAGTAAGCTGACTGTGCCATACCACGCCCGCAAAAAGCGACGATCATACTCATTCACACGCTATGGTAATGGCAGCAGCATCTTTATGGACGTGTGCAACAACAAGCATAAGAAGCAATGCTCTGCCATTTCGTGGAGCATTGCAAGCATTCCTGCAAAGACCATCATGTCAGCCTCATACGGGCAGTTGATTCTCATTTCTATTGTGGGAGCAATCTCCATCTGTGCTGTTCGCATTGCCTCAACTAGACGGCGCGCGAAAGGCGCAAAGGCCCCTCCAGGACCCAAAGGTAAGTGTTCAATTTTCATGCCTTGATACCTATTAACAATCATCTCAAGGATGGCCGATTGTCGGCAACGCCCCTGAACTCGCCAGCTCGGACGGAAATCTCATTCCCATCTTCAATAGATGGGCCAAACTCTATGGAGACATCGTTCAGTTCAGCATCTTGGGCGAGAAGCAGATTGTATTGTCTAATGACAAGATTGCACACGAGCTGTTTGTGAAACGAGGCCCCAAGCAGCGTTGCGGTCAATCCAAGTTCAAGTCAATTTTTAGGTAACTTGACTTGCAGAGGCTCAGACTTGACTTGTGAGGGTATTTATTAAATTGAATTAAATAACTTGAACTAAGAAGTCACATGTCTCCCTTCCAGCACTTTAAACACTCTATAGCCTCCAAAGTCTTATTAAAAAGACGCTACCATTATGGCCCCATAATTAACTTTGCCTAACTAAAAAGACGTTCACATTCTGCTAACATTAAAGGTATAGATAGTATATTAAT
>SSHR01001005.1:0-82652 GCA_006518225.1 Fusarium neocosmosporiellum | reverse complement strand
GAAGCCCACCCAAAGAAGCCCATGTTCGCCATCGCCGTGGGCTCTTCTCCCTCTGAAAACTCGATAGCTGTCGGCTGGCGAATGTCTGGTTGCCGCGCCCATGTCATCGCCTGTAGCCGCCCGATTGCGGGACGATTAAGCGCGCAATGAAATGTGACTGCATTAGCTTGCATGATGGAAGGCAAAAAAGAGTGGCTGGAAGTTGTCGTGGGGTTCGTGGGCGCTTGGTGAAACCTGGGACGGACCGGGGAGTTGCGAAGTCGGGGTCGATCAGCGTCGGACATGGCAAGGCTTTTTTTCTTTTTTTCACGACAACATCGCAGGTGAATCCATTCGCAACTCTGGGGAATCTCTCCAAGAGTCAAGCATAGAGGGAGGTTCTATTGAAGCCTCTTTTCTTGCTTTTTCTGGGTTGACCATGCCGACAAAGACAAGATTTACAGGCCTTGAATCTTTTGCTAGCTCTATAGGTGGTGCATGCATGCTTTCTCAGCCTGATATTATTCCCAGGGACCGCGCAACATGTGGGTGGGAACAGAATCCTTCAGCCCTAGCAGCCTCCCATAGGAATGGTCTAATTCTGCGTTCCTCTGCAGGCTCTATTTGCGAGGCGATGCCCGTCGTTGCCTGCCATGGGAGAGCCTCTGCCCGCCATCGCGTAGTTATACTCGAGTCTTTGCTCTTTATCTCTCGATTTTAATCTCGTGTGTCTTTCTCTTTTGGTATAGATCTCTTACATTCGTCAGTTTTGCTTCGTTCATTTCGTTTACTTGATGCCAGTTATCAAGGCGTTAACGGACGCCATGTCTTCTTCACTCGTTCCTTTCCCTTCACTTCACTTCTTTACAATACTCATCTTTCTCTCTCTTTCCTCCGCCCAGGATGCCTGTGTTCTTCGTCCCATATCTCTGCCGATCGAGAATGTTACCTTGGCCTCTGGTTATGTCCGGCGTGGCGTCGATCTCAAGGTTGGCGAGCCAGGACAATCACTTTCCTTCATACCACGATGGTATGTTCATGCCTCTGGTCTCTTTATGCTACTAGAAAGCTTACTCTGTGCAAGGGCCAACAACAACACTTTCGTATACGGGCCCCAGTGTCTAAAGACCGATTTCTTAGCTGAGAAATGTGTCACATACCGCGGGGGGCTTTACCTCCCCGAGAACTCGACAGTTGACGAAGATACAAGTAAGGAATACACACCTGTGGCGGAGCCTTGGGACAGAAGCACATACCACATGTTCAACAGTACCCTATCTTTGGGTAATCAGCTCACCCTGAAGAGTTTCCCCATGGCAAAGCCTGTTGCTTCCGAGGACACTTGGGGCTTGTACGGCCTCAACCCGCAACACATCCTTGGAGTGGGAACAGAGTCTACAGTATTGAGCGCTTTGAAAAACGCTGGTCGCATCGCCTCGAGGTCCGTTGGGTACTACTGGGGCATGGACTCAATCGGCTCCAAGGACGACACTTCGGGGTCCCTGGTGTTTGGGGGCTACGACAGAGCCAAGACTTATGGAGACGGCCACGAGATGGACTTCATACTTGGGAAGGACAGCTGCCAGAGCAAGATGGAGATTTCAATCAGTAGTCTCTCTCTCAACTTCCGCAATGGCACCGACGTATCGCTATTCACGTCGAGCAACCAGGTAACACCGCTGGTGGCATGCATAGTTCCCCAGAGCCCATTTATCATGGGTCTCGACCAGGAGCCATACTTTGACAAACTTCTGGACGCCATCGGAAGCAAGTATATAAATGCCAGCAGGATGCAAGGGGTTGACTATCAAAGCGCTCTGCTCGATCCCGAGATGCCATGGTAAGTGACCCTCATTGCCTGTGAAAAAAAGAAGGAAAAAAAGAAAAAACACATCACTAACCCGTAAATTTAGGTATGATGGAGATTTAACTATCAAATTGATCTCGGGCCTGGCCATCACCATCCCGAACAACCAGCTCATTGTTCCGGAACGGAGGATCAACGAGAACGGGGAGATCTACCGGAATGACTCCCAGCCCCTCCTTAGAATCCACAGGGTGCCGCCGGGTGGGCTCATGAGCATCGGCCGATTCTTCTTCACCGCTGCTTATCTCGCTACCAACGAAGATGCCGGAAAGTTCACGATCTGGAGGGCCAACCCAACCACCGACCAAGATCTCGTGGCTCTGGATACGAGAAACAAACCCGTCGACAGTCAAGTTACCTGCACGGCGACACCCCGCAGTACGGTTTCAGCGAACCCAGATCAAGGCGATGAGAGCAATCAGAACAACGAAGACGAGGAGAATGGCCAGAGCGAAAAGGACAAGGCCAGCGAAACGGCCACGACTCCGACAGCGACGCCCCAATCAGACACCGGCCTCACGATAGCAGCAAAGGCCGGAATCGCGGCTGGTGCCGGAGCTGCTGGGTTGATCTGCATTGGTCTCTTGGTTTGGTTGATCATAAGACGAAAGCGACGAGCGATGGGAGAGTCGGACGCAATGAGCATGGTATCGGTACGGACAGGCTGGTCTAGATCAAGCGGTAGGAAGTTGGCTTATCCAAGCCAGGCATACCCTCACTTCATCCCGCAGGAGCTGGGAGCCTACAACGAGCGCCGGCCCCCGGCCGAGATGCCCTGATGAGAGAAGAACCAAACTTGCATAGCTATGGAGTTGTTTGTTTTGTTTGTGTTTTATGAGACCATACCACAAGTACTGGGGAGGATGTTGTTTTGGGACAGGAGAAAAGCGCACTCATGACCATAGTTCTATTTTCCGAATTATTTTGGATCAATTGAGCAAATTTATCGATTTTATATCCTTTATAGTTTCGACTTGGGCTTGGTGACAACTCCGACACACTTGATCTCAATATTTGCGTTGAGGGGCAGAGTCTTGACAGCAACACATCTGTGGGGAGTCAGTATATGTGAGGGACCCTGGTCGACTCGACAACTCACGTCCGGGCGGGCTTGATGTCGCCCCAGTAGTTCTGATACACCTCGTTCATTTTGCCGTAAAACTTGAGATCCGATAGGAAGATGTTGACTTCAACGACATCGTTGAGGCTGGAACCAGCCTCCTCGAGGATGGCACTGAGGTTGCGGATAATCTGATGCTGTTGGTGGTGTTAGTATGGGGGGTTCGTGCAGCGGATGCTTGGACATACAGTGTGAGCCTCGATGTCGCCGTCAATGATTTTGCCGGTCTGGGGATCCATGGCGAGAGCGCCCGACGTGAAGACGAAGCCGTTGGCGATGATGGCCTGGTTCATGAGGCTGGCCGGCGTGGCCGGAGCCTTCTTGGAGGAAACCGGAGTTCGAGACATGTTGCTACAGGTGATGAGCGCGCGTTTTTACTGTTAATTGATGCTTGGTTTTTGAGAGAATTGGATTACCAAGATGGAGCTGAGGCACAAGGCGAGTGCGGGGAGTAGATCTGAACACCGAGGATCCGTTCCCACAGTTACCCGGCTCGGCTAGAACCGACCGAGCATCTAATCGATCTACGCAAGTTCAACAGGCATGTTATTTCCAGTTCGGGAACTAATACTCTCGCCGAGTAATTAGATAACTTCTCCTCAAGCCTCCATTTCACAGCCATCACCACAAGATCCCATCTTCCTATCCCGGTGTAAGTCTTCCCGTGGCTCTATCGTAGGCTTCAACTGAGGCCCCAGCCCCAGTGACAATCATCCTCACTCTTCGAGATGGGCATTACAGGGTCCCATTGGCCGTTGCCCCTGGCACACTGGTAAGATGATCTGATTGCTAGCTGTGGATTTCATCCGGACTCTCGGTAACCATTCGGATCTCGCTTCCTGGGGGGGCCGACTACAGACCTTGCGGTGACTGGCGTGCGAAGCGCTGCAGTTGCACCGCGTGGTCACATTGCGTTGATAAAGTGTTCAGGCGGTGATGCCAAAGGACTGAATACGAGATAATTGGGCTTTATTCATGCAGTTGAGTGAATATCATGCCTTCTTCTACACAGAGTGTGGGCTGACCAAGATCAGTGCGTGCTGCAATAAGGGTATAAAAGGGGTTGTCAGTCTTCCATTTGGTGAGATCAGACAGACACTCTCTCATTATTCAAGAACTTGTCATCTTCAACTGAACTAGACGCAACCGATCTCCATCAAGATGCTGTCATCTCTTGTCGTTCTCCTCTTGGCCACCTCGGGTCTCGCCATGCCTCAGCCTGCCTCCCGTGTTACAATTGAACTGCACCAACGCGTACGTTTTACCATTGCTCGCCCCTCAACATCCTGACTGACATACACGTGTGCAGGACTTTAAAATCGCGGATCAGCGATGTTTGAATAATTGCACAGGGGACTGCAATAGCACTAACCCTGTCTGCCCCATGCTGTGCGTTATCAAGTGTTCCAAGAAGAAACGAGCCGACCTTTCGGAAGAGTTTGGAGAGTTGGATATTGTGAAGAGGGCGGGAGAGGAGGACGAGGAGGATGAGGATGAGGACGAGGAGGACACGGAGTAGTGTCATGAACATGGTAGACTGTACCGATTAAATCTATGTAGTGATAGAGAGAGCCCAATGGTGCACACTCATCCCAAAACACTCTTGCAGCCTGAAGACTGACTGTGAAGGTACTCGTGTTGGTGTATGTCAAAGGTCGATCAGTCGTGCGGTTGCTGCCCTTTCCTCTCCCGCTGTTAACTGTCACTGCATATTCACGGGACTTTTGACTCACGCTTGAGGCCCCAACATGTTCAACCTCTAAGATCTCGGTGTTTTGTTGCCATCCCTGGCGTTGTTGGTTGCTCGACAGTCCCCTGCCCTTTGTTCGCTAAGCAGTGTCCACCATTGCAGGAGGGTCCATGCTGCCTTGCATAGTTGTTGGTCGTTCTCGTCCTAATTAGGTGTCAGGAAAATACCTTGTGGGCCCTTTTGGTTTAGATTTGGAAAGCGAGAAATGCCAGCGGCACATGAGGAAGCATGATGCTAAGAGATAATAGGGGTAGTTGGTGATTTCTCACTACCACGACACTTGATCTTCTCGTCCTCTGAGAGCAAGACCACGGTTTCAACAGTGATTCTAACCACATTGCCTATTATTTTGCTGTTCAGTCGCCCTAGATATCTGGTCTAGCGGGCAGACATTCAGACCGCTTTTTGACTTGATACCCCCTGACTGCTCCGAGGTTCATTGCAGACAGCAAATGTAGAGCCAATGTATGTGTCTACCTAAGGAATGACTGGACTATTATTAGTTGTCATCCATGACTGTGGATACCTTGATGACGAGAGGCTGGCCGTCTCTTCTCCCTCCAACCAGGACATTGACCATGCGTCAGTGTCCGTCCAGCATAGGCAAACCATGTGCTTATTTGGCCTTCGGAGAGCCATATCCCTAAGAAAGTTAAAGGTGCCTCAAAGCTTGCATGGGTAGTTGAAAGAGCGCGACACATGGCTTTCAAGTCATGTCGGTTCATGTCTGAAAGAACAAAGGGCTCGCTTAGGAGGCTCAGGAACCAGATATCAAGAAAGAAAAGGACTTGGCAGAAAACAAAGTCAGCCACGGCATCAATCAGCTCATTGAGATTCTTGAAGGACAACGGCGATGCACTGTCGTTTCTGCTGCTTTTAACAGAAGGAAGCGGCTCGAGTGGCTCACTGTCCTTTCAGCTCACTTAATAAAGGACGTGAATCACACCCCAAATGAGCACTCTCGAGAAATACTCGAGCTTTCCATTGAGAGTATCTCGAGTTTTATGTATCCTTGAATAGCCCATATACGAGCGCAGTCCCTACGTTTGACAATGCCATAGTGACACTGACTGGCAGTCTCTCGTATGTACTCTCCCGCCTTATAAGCAAAACAATCAACATGTACGCCGAATCAACAATGTTTCGGCTATCACCATGCCTAACAGCGTCGAAAAGATACCGCTGGACAGCTATCCTTACTGTCCTTACCATCTTCTCCATCCTCCTCCTCCTCCGAAACTACGACTGCCTTTCACAGAGCACCACGAAGCCCCATGCCAACACTGATGTCGACTGATCGCGCTTTGCCTATATACAATATGCCACCAACAGTGCGTACCTATGTAATTCAGTCATGTTCTTCGAGTCTTTGCATCAGCTGTCCAACAAGGCAGATCGTGTTATCATGTTTCCCTCCCGCATGCTCAAGTCCGACGACGATGCCCGCCTACTCCGAAAAGCTCGGGATAGATACAAAGGAAAACTCGTTCCTATAACTATCCAACGCAGAAAGAGTTCAGACAGTAAGTTTTGACAAAACCAGCCTCAAGCCTGTCTGAGATCACTTGCTAACGCTACCTCGTTCTGAAGTGACCTGGGCCGATTCCTACACCAAGCTGCTTGCTTTCAACCAGACTCAGTATAGCCGCGTACTCTCCGTTGATTCCGATACTGTTCTTCTTCAAGATATGGACGAGCGGTTTCTGCTACCTTCAGTGCCGGTGGCCATGCCCCGAGCCTACTGGCTGTGGCCGGATAAGAGGATCCTCTCAACCCATGTCATGGTCATAGAGCCCTCGAAAGTCGAGTTCAACCGTGTCACGGACAAGATAAACTCAGCATCTGGGGGTGAATACGACATGGAAATCATCAACTCCCTCTATCGCGACAGCGCCCTCGTTCTCCCCCATCGCGGATACGCCATGTTGACTGGTGAATTCCGCAGCGACAACCACACCAAGTATCTCGGCTCTGATGTCGAGATTTGGGATTCTGCCATGGCCTATAGCGAGGCCAAGCTTATTCACTTTTCCGACTGGCCACTTCCAAAGCCATGGCTGCCCATGTCTGAAGAGCAGCGCAACAAGTTTCAACCTGGCTGCACAAACACTGCAGATGGTACTGCGGATTGTACCGCCAGGACAATTTGGAATTCTCTTTATACGGACTTTAAAAAGAAGCGAAAGGTAACAAACCCGCCAAAAGTCTCACTGGAGTGTGCAGAGCTAACATGTTATTAGCAAGTCTGTGGCTGAGGCGTTGGTTGGAGAACTGGGCAAAGACCATGGAATGCTGGAGTACTTGTTTTGCAACGATAGAGGGCATGGGCTCTTTGTCTAAGAGATTGTGCAAGCATGTATAAAATTAGAAATAGAGGCGCCCCTTACTTAGCATCGGCTGGGTTAATAGAAGTTATGAGGAGGGACCCGAAAAAAAGTCCTCTTTGTCCACCTGTTCTACGGCAATGCAATTGAAATGAAGTGCACAAGATATCCTATAATAGATTGATCAATTCCCAATGCCTAAAAAGATGGCCTTGATCATCTAACGAAAGGGGTGACACGGTTAATCCATCAAGGCTGATGCTATGCTCAACCATCTGCCAAGTTCCAATAGACTCCAGAGATACAAAGGAGCCGGATTCCGAGGCAGGAGTAAGGCTCTACTCTGCATGTCCACTAATGTCGAGGTTTAGGCAAGGACAAATACCCATTTTTCTAGGCAGAAGCTCATGTTCTTACCAGTTTAGAGTAGAGACTTGATAAGTATTTATGAGGTATTCAGTCTTGAAAGGCGTTATCTGTGTGACCTCAAATCGCCCACGTTCCTTTGTGGCGCGACGTCGTACCTCACAGCTCACCCACCTTTCCCAACCTCAAACCAAAGGCACAGAAAAGAAAAGTCACGTTTCCCATGTAACCGCCGTCCTCAAGGCCCGAATATATGGTAAGTAAGCAAGCCCACGGTGAGGCCCAGCCCTACCCTCGGTCCGGGATGTCATGGCAAGATCCCATTGGCCAGAGACACAGGCACGTTGATTGTCATTCTTGAGCGTGACAGGTTTTTAGTTTCACCAAGACTTTCGGAAGCCACTTAGTATCTGTTGACAGGGCGGTTCGATCTCAGGCCCGCAAATACTGGGCGTCAAGCATCCGGATTGATCAGCCCTGCGACGCTGTCAGCATCGTCTAGTGGCAACACCATGAATATCATCGCCAGCCCCGACGTGGCAGCCCGGAGCATGAGTTGATTGGGCTCTATTTGCGTCCTGGAGTGTTTCGCTTCTGGAGTATCGGCACTAAGGGGTCTGTTACCGACCCCAAACACCGGTGGTTGCTGTTGTAGGCACCCGGTGGTATAAGAAGCGGTGACCGGTATTCCATTTCTTGAGTTGCCAGACATTCTCTTCATTCAGAAACTCAAGCCTTTTATCTGCATCGAAAAAGCTCAAGACTCATCGAGATGCTGTCGGCTTTCCTCCTTTTGCTCCTAGCCACCATGAACCTGGCCATGCCTCAACCAACTTCGCAGCCAACGCCGGAGCTGGTGAAGCGGGTAAGGTTTATGGCCACTCGTACTACGCTCCTTCGACTAACGACTTCGTTGTAGAATGCGACTACCAACTCCATAAGACATGATTGTATACGAAATTGCACATCACAGTGCGGTCATGGTGGTGTTTGCGATTTGGTGTGCTCCATCCTTAGATGTCCCAGAAACATGAAACGAGCGGATCTTTCGGGCGAATTCGAGAAGGAAGAAGTGGCGAGGAGGTCGGAGGACGAAGAGGAAGACGGCTTTGAAGATGTTGAGGCGGTCGAGACACAGCACGTCAACTGATACCATGCGAGGATACATTTCTTATACCCTCGGTGCAAATATTCCAAAATGATGTTAGGAACGAGACAAACGAAGCAATGATATGTAGATAATGGATTTTTCTGTAATAACCGTTAGCCGGCCAAAGGGGGCGACGCAGCTAACCCAAATCAACGCCGACGCTATGCCCAACCATCTCCCAACTTCCGAGAGAGTCCAAAGAAACAAAAGAGCTGGAATCCGAGGCAGCAGAATCACTCTACTCTGCATGTCCACTGATGCCTCCCTTGATGCCTTCAAGAATGCCAGACCAGTGTCCACCTTGTCGAACCTTAGACACATCAGAGAACTGATCGCAGGCAATCTTTCGAATGAGAAGAGTATCCTTGGCCTTCTTATGTGTCTTTCCATCACCCCTGAGCAGGTAGTCTTCGAACCATCCCTCTTCGGCGCTGTCGAAGGGGAGGAACGCAAGCTCGGCGGCCCGGTCTGCGTAGTCCTCACCCTGGTAGTCCAGAACGGCGCCCACAAGCTTTCGGAACAGAAGCTCACGGGTGTGTGGAGGGTGTGTTCGAGAGTAGAAGAGCGCTTCGGAGACGTTTGTTTGCGTCATGGCATCGAAGAGCAGCTCGAGAGCGGCTGAGGTCTTCAGGATAGGTTGCACCGCGTAGAAGTAGGAAAGCGCGATACTATAGTCTTTATCGGAGGCGCGGCGGACGAGGACGGTGATGATGTCGTCGGCAAAGTCTGGGATGAGCGAGGGGTGCGAGATATATTCAAGGGCTCGCTATGACAGGTCAGTGAATTGTGAGGATGAATATGTAGAGGGACCTACCGAGAAGTCGTGCCTGTCGAGATACCACAGGCCCTTCATGAAGATCTCGTACTTCTTGGGCATTCCAGATGCCTCTACAAAGGCCTCCGAGACGCTCTCGCGTTCAGAGGTTTGGTCAAAGTCGAGGAGGATGTAGTAGAAGATGGAGTACTTGTGGTGCATAGACATGTTGGCTTCGCAGATTTGTTGGTGCAATTGCTTCAGCGCATTGTCGGTCTTGGGAGGATAGATCTTAGCTGTAAAGCAGAAATCAGTAAATGGGAGAGTATTGGATCCAGGTCAAACTTACCCTTGGTGATTCCCACGGCTCTCAAAACACGGTCGATGAAGAGTGCGCCATCGAAGCTCTTGCGACAAGCCTCAATGTCTGATTGGGCCTTGCGATCGTATGGGTTCGTCGCCCCAGAGGAAAATACATGGTGGATATTGGCGTAGTCAAACATTTTGTCGGGTTTGGGAGTAACTCTGGAAACCTTGAGAAGCTTGAAGAGCTTGCAGAGCCATCGCGAAACGGTCAAGGCAGAGCTGGGAGCTGTCACGCTTTCACGTGACCTGTCGGCGCCAGGGCACCCCGCGCCAGCAGGCGCCTTCAGGGGATTGTTTACAAACTGTGGGACTGATTGGGACATTTCCAAACAAACGCGGGGCGCAACCACTTTATTATCATCTCAACCCAACACCCTTGAGGACCGCCCTGGTATTTGCGCCGCATGAGCAATACATCATTTTTCGATTAGCTACCCCTACGAACACTCACAATGTCGGGTGCATCCCCGACAAGACCGACCCGGCGGGCCACCAGGCGCACCGCAATCATTGACTCTGATGATGAGGATGACCTCGTCTCCAACCGCTCCAGGATCCAAGAGGAGGAAGAGGACTATGAACCAGAGCCACAACGAAGCCCTCGGCGACAAACTCGAGGTGGACGCAAGTCGTCAACTCCCGCCGCCGCACCCAAACCACGAGGCCGTCCCCGCAAGAGTGGCGCCTCCACCGCCTCGATCGAGCCCAGCGAGGTGTTTGATGCCGACTCGACGATCAAGCCTGAACCAGAGTCTGCGAAGAAGCCTGCACCCCGGAAGCGCAAGAGCGCAGCCACGCGAAGCTCGATCGGATCCATCCCCGAGCTCCCTCCTCCAACACCGCAAGCCGGCTCCCCAGAGATCTCGAGGATAGAAGCGTCCCAAGCGGACACTTCGACATCCAGTGTGAATACTACAACCCTAGATGATACCCAGGCTACCGTCAAGCCTATCAAACCCATGGACACCATCATGGAGAAACCCATGGACATTGTACTCAAGTCGCGGACTGTGACTATACCCATTGTGGAGGACACAACACCCAAGGCCCGTATTGTTTTGACGCACCTCATCCTGAATAACTTCAAGAGTTATGCTGGCAGACAAGAAGTCGGTCCCTTCCATGCGTCCTTCTCTTCCGTCGTTGGCCCCAACGGTTCTGGCAAGTCCAACGTTATCGACTCGCTCCTCTTCGTCTTTGGTTTCCGAGCCAGCAAGATGCGACAAGGCAAGATTTCTGCCCTTATTCACAACTCTGCTCAGCATCCGAACTTGGAGTATTGCGAGGTTGCTGTTCACTTCCAAGAAGTCATGGATCAGGTACGAAGTCTTGCTTCCGTGTGTCTTACCCATTCTAACATGTCCAGCCTGGTGGTGGCCACGAGGTCATTCCTAACTCCGAGCTCATTATCTCACGAAAAGCGTTCCGAAACAACTCGAGCAAATACTACATCAATGGCAAGGAATCCAACTTTACAACAGTCACCACTCTCCTGAAAGACCGAGGCGTCGATCTGGACCACAAGCGATTCCTAATTCTTCAGGGTGAAGTCGAGTCAATTGCTCAGATGAAGCCCAAAGCTGCAAACGAGCATGACGACGGCCTACTCGAGTACCTCGAAGACATTATCGGAACCTCCAAGTACAAGACGCCAATCGAAGAATCCGCTGCCGAAGTCGAGACCCTTAACGACGTTTGCATGGAGAAGAGTGGTCGAGTTCAGCACGTCGAGAAGGAAAAGAACAGCCTCGAGGACAAGAAGGATAAGGCAATTGCCTACATCCGAGATGAAAACGAGCTGGCCATGAAGCAGTCTGCGCTTTACCAGCTCTTCCTTCACAAGTGCAGCGAGAATGTTGCTGTGACTCAGGAAGCCATCAGCCAGATGCAGGCTCAGCTCGACGCCGAGCTTGAGAAGCACCACGGCAGTGAGCAAATCATCAAGAGCCTCGAAAATGATCACGCCAAGGGTGCCAAAGAGTTTGCGGCCCAAGAGAAGGAAACGCAGGCTCTGGTCAAGGAGATGTCCAAGTTTGAGCAAGAGCGCGTCAAGTTTGACGAAAAGCGAAAGTTCTTGGAGGACAAGCGCAAGAAGCTTGAGAAGACCATCGCCAACGCTGAAACGACATCTGCCGAGGCTGACGAGACCATTGAGCAATGCGGAGAGGAGATTGAAATCCGAACCCAAGCGATCGGCGAGCTTGAGGAACAAATCCAGACTGCCGAAGCCGAACTTGCCAAGATCCGTGACAGCTTGAAGGGCAAGACTCAAGCTTTCTCTGACCAAATTGCGACCCTTCAAAAGTCCCTGGAGCCTTGGATGGAGAAGATCAACCAGAAGCAGTCGGCAATTGCCGTTGCAGAAAGTGAGCTCAGCATTCTCCAGGAGAAGGCCAATGCTGGTGCTGTCGCTCTAGAAGAGCTTGAGGCCAAGATTGTCTCGATTGAGGAGGGCAAGGGCGCCAAGAAGAAGGAGCTCAAGTCTTGCCAAGCGGAAAAGGCTGAGCTTCTGAAGGAGGCCGCCAAGATGGAGTCTGAGTTACAGGTTCTCTCCGAACAGGAGCCCAAGATTCGCTCCAAGATCTCCAACGCGCGCCAAAAGGCTGACGAAGCTCGTTCAAGCTTGTCTAACACGCAGGCCCGAGGCAACGTTCTCGCTGCGCTCATGCGCATGAAGGAGTCTGGCCGTATTGACGGCTTCCATGGACGCCTGGGTAACCTTGGCACCATTGACCAAAAGTACGATGTCGCCATCTCGACAGCTTGCGGTGCCCTTGACAACTTTGTCACCGAGACTGTCGAGGCTGGTCAGCAGTGTATCGAGTATCTCCGGAAGAACAACGTTGGACGAGGCAACTTTATTTGCTTGGACAAGCTGAGAGTTCGAGATCTGTCGCCTATTCAGACTCCTGAGAACGCCCCTCGCCTGTTTGATCTTGTCCAAGCCAAGGAGGACAAGTTCCGACCTGCCTTCTACCACGCCATGCAAGACACCCTTGTCGCTACAGACCTCGCTCAGGCGAACAGGATCGCATACGGCGTAAAGCGATGGCGAGTCGTCACTCTTGACGGAGAACTCATCGACAAGTCTGGTACCATGTCGGGTGGTGGTACAACCGTCAAGAGAGGCCTCATGTCCTCTAAGCTCGTCTCAGACGTAAGCAAGGACCAAGTCGCCAAGCTTGAGAGTGATCGCGATGGATGGGAGGCCAAGTTCCAGGAGTTCCAAGAGTACCAGCGAGAATGTGAGACTCGCCTCCGAGAGCTGAATGAGCAGATCCCTCAGCTCGACACCAAGATGCAGAAGCTCAACCTAGAAATCGAGAGCGCCGAAAGGAACATTGCGGACCTTCAGCGACGTATCAAGGAAGTCAGCAAGGAGCATCAGCCCTCAGCGACTGATAACAGCCGCATTGCTGCTCTGCAAAAGGAGATCGCCAAGCTCAACAAGGAGGTGGAGAGGCTTCACGAGGAGACGTCCAGCGTGGAAGAGGAGATCAAGGCGCTGCAGGACAAGATCATGGAGGTGGGAGGTGAGAAGCTTCGCGCGCAGCGAGCCAAGGTCGACTCCATTAAGGAGGAGATTTCATCCAACAATGAGGAAATCTCCAATGCCGAGGTTCGCAAGGTCAAGGCTGAGAAGCAAAAGATCAAGCTCGAAAAGGACCAAGCAAAGTCTACCAAAGAACTCGAGGCAGCCGCCCGTGATCTGGAGAAGCTTGAGAATGATATCAACAACCAGGGCGAGATTGCCGAGCAGCTTCAGGCCCAAGTCGAGGAGGCTGAGCAGGGCCTGGCCGACAAAAAGAAGGAGCTCAAGTCACTTAAGAAAGAGCTGGATGAGAAGACGGATGAACTGAATGAGACAAGAGCGGTCGAGATTGAGATGCGCAACAAGCTAGAGGAGAACCAGAAGGTTCTTATTGAGAACCAAAGGCGACTCCGCCATTGGGACGACAAGCTGTCCAAGCTTGTCCTTCAGAACATTGACGACCTCATTGGCGGTTCTTCGAGCCAGTCCAGGTCTCAGGCGAAGGTCAAATCGCAACCGAGTGACGATGGAGACGTGGAGATGGACGACGCTCCTCAGGATGATGTGGACATGACCGACGCCCCTCAAGAGGATGGGGAAGGTGAAGAGGAAGAGGAGGAAGAGGAGGAAGATGAGGGCGAGCCCAACGGTCAACCCAGCGAGCTTCCCCGGTATACTCCCGACGAGCTTGCTGACATGCGGGAGGAGACACTCAAGGGCGAGATTGCTGCTCTAGAGGAAAAGACACAGAACGTCAGTGTCGACCTAGGCGTCCTTTCCGAATACCGAAGACGAGTGGAAGAGCACGCGGCTCGATCTTCAGACCTACAGTCTGCCATTGCACAACGCGATGCGGCCAAGAAGCGGTGCGACGACCTTCGGCGCCTGCGGCTGGAAGGCTTCATGGAAGGTTTCAGCGCCATCTCCCTCAGGCTGAAGGAGATGTATCAGATGATTACCATGGGAGGAAACGCAGAGCTGGAGCTGGTGGACAGTCTAGACCCATTCAGCGAGGGCATCTTGTTCAGCGTGATGCCGCCCAAGAAGAGCTGGAAGAACATCAGCAACCTTTCTGGTGGAGAGAAGACGCTGAGCAGTCTGGCGTTGGTGTTTGCCTTGCACCACTACAAGCCAACACCTCTGTATGTCATGGACGAGATCGATGCTGCGTTGGATTTCAGAAACGTGAGTGCCACCCTGCCCCTGAGACACTCGGCTGCCATTCGGCCATTGAAGCTCACGCTCGCGTGGGCATGCCATGTCGCTTCCATACTCTCTCGTGTTTTGATAGCAGCTAACACAGTCTCCAGGTCTCGATCGTTGCCAATTACATCAAGGAGCGTACCAAGAACGCCCAGTTCATTGTCATTTCGCTGCGCAACAACATGTTTGAGCTTGCGGCACGGCTGGTTGGAGTGTACAAGGTCAATCATATGACCAAGAGTGTGACGATTGAGAACAAGGACTTTATCGTGAGACCCCAAGGGCAGCAGCAGCAGCCGCAACGAGTCCAGGGGGGTAATCCGACGGCAACATTACCGTTCCGGTGATGAGGTGTCTGATGGTGTTTGGTACGGAGTTGTGTCATGATGATAATGCGGGTAATGAATGACTACAGGACGGGGGCTAGATTATGATATTTGACGATATTTGCATTGACAGACCAGCGAGCGCTACGACGATGGTGATACCGTGTTCTCATGTCGAGTACAATCATCTCTTCTCAATTGGGATCTAATTATATTCAGCTCCTCTAGGCCCTTACAGCTTAACTTATCATCGTCCTCGAGTTGCCCCGTCTTATCAACTCGTACCACGCTCGCGTCCCACGATCCAGGAACCGGCTTTTGTGCCACCAACACCAAGACTCTCGAGTAAGCTTTGCAGCCTGGGACATTAAGGACTCAAGCCACTCGCCGAGTCCCAAGCGACCCTTCCCGTGCCTCGTGGTCACGACGCAGATAGCCGTTCACGTCTGCCGCGAACCGTCGATCTGGCAGGCGCACACGCAGTGGCACGCGGGTGACAGCTGCAGGCAGATGGCCAATCTGCGGAGAGGGGCACCTACAAGTGCCGAGGTCGAGACCAGCTACGAGATGTCGTGATGTCTCGGCAGATTCTCTGCCATGTCTCGCAGGTCGAGTCTCGGATGCTCGTTCGGGGTCCTGAAGAGGATGGCTGCGTTATCAGGGGGCGAAAAGGACGGGCGGCCTCGTACTGGAGATTCAGGAGATGCTCGTGATGGTTAGGTACGTGCTATAAGTAACGTCGAAGCAGTCTTGGAAGAGCAACACTACACTCTTCACACACAATCATCTCCCAACACGCTCGTTTCTCCCTACTATTCATCATGTGGAGGCTACTCTCCATTGCCCTCCTCCGCTTGGCTTCTGCATTCCCTACCAACTGGAACGGGACGACTACATGTCCTCAAGATGCTCTCTACACGTCCCTCATTGGCGATGGCGGCGAGTTTTGCTCGAGTGTTCTTGAGGGGAGCCACTGCGGGACGGGGTATAGCACGCCTCCGGAGTATATGAGATATAACCAGACGCAGATATCATCCTATGTGAGTATCCTTCATGTTGAAGTTGGGATACGTGCTAATGTGGAGTAGTGCGAGTGTATCCTGACGGACTCGGGTGCTGTCACGACGGCGGCAAACTCTTCTAGGGAGACGACGGGAGATATCACGATTACAACCACGGGCTCGGCTTCTCAGACTGTTGATCAGAGTGTTTCGGAGACACAGTCAGAGATGGGAAGGCCTGGCCCAGGAGGACCGTCGGATTCGACGTCAATGGCAACGACCGAAGGGCCAACATCAACGCCTACAGGCTCTTCGAACGGGATTGATTCAACTTTGTCATCTCTTGGGGAAGTGACCGGAAGTGGTGCCTCGGCTTCGACGTCCATCGAATCGCAATCAGTGGCAACTGGCTC
This sequence comes from Fusarium neocosmosporiellum, assembly GCA_006518225.1. Lineage (NCBI taxonomy): Eukaryota > Fungi > Ascomycota > Sordariomycetes > Hypocreales > Nectriaceae > Fusarium > Fusarium neocosmosporiellum. Next base: position 66,501 of record SSHR01001005.1, on the reverse strand, counting down.
CAGGAACACGACGACTGGACCTGTCTTGTCCTCTTCTGGTGGTAGCCTTTCGGGTTCAGCTTGGACGACAACGACGGGATCACCAACTCCTGGTTCCTGGAACCAGACTCGATCTGCTGTGTCCTCCGGGGAGGCTTCAGGCCAGGTCGCCTCCAACTCGACCTCGATGACGACGACTGGAACACCAGGGCCAATGACATCTGGTTCATGGAACAATACTCTATTGCCTTGGTCATCGTCTGGGGAAACAGCAAGCCAAAGTCCTTCGAACACTAGACCTGACGACTCAAGGCCTACCACGAGTGTCTCTTGGAACTCAACCTGGCCCGCGCTGCCATCTTCTGGCGAAGCAACAGGAGGAAGTCCTTGGAGTACACCAACTGGTGGATTGACTCCGACCGCAAGTGGCACTCGGAACGAAACACGATCACCTTCTTCAATGAACCGTCCTTGGACAAGACCAGCACCAGGTAACAGCACTCGTAGCTCTACTACCAGAGCCACCGCCACAAGAGGTTCATGGAATACCACCGACTCTGGAACTCCAATGCCGACGACCCAAGGAACCGTCTCGTCAATCTCACAGGCTATGAACAACACATGGAGCACCTGGCCACTCACACCAACCACGGATGTCACGTCAGATCTCAACGAGCCTGGAATGACGCGTTCCTGGCCAACTCGGTCGAGCTGGAACACCACCACCAGTGCTTCGCTACCTTGGCCTGTTCCTGGGACCCCAACTTCGGGGAGTGGAGGAGGAGGCATGTCACTTCCTACCGTTGCACCCACCTCGACGTTTATAGGCTGGAACTCGAGCGTGAGCTTGCCGACTATTAGTTGGAACGCAAGTATAAGCTTGCCAACCATCAGTTGGAACTCGAGTATAAGCCTTCCGACTATCAGCTGGCCCTCAGGAACTCTGCCATTCCCGAGTCTACCCTTTCCTACTCCTCCGTTCCCCATTCCTCCCCTCCTCACACTCTCCGACTTCATACCAAGCCAGACTCTAAGCGGCAGCGTTGCACCTAGTGGAGATACCACGCCCTCTGCCTCGGGGAGCATCGACTCTGTCACAGCTCCCACAAGTCCCACGCCCACGGCAGCTCCATCCGGCGGCTTCAACGAGACTGTATCTCGCTGGAGCAACGCCACGACGACTGGCGCGTCCGAGTTCCCGGCTGTTCACTTTACGCACGTCACACGCACCGCGGCTCTATCGCAGGAGACGTGCCATACTCTGGGGCCGGATCCCGAGGGCGACGCGACTCGTCGTGCGTTGCTGTACAACTCCAGACTTCGGGAGGAGAACGTCTCTATCCCGATACCGTATGTCGAGTCTGTCGAGTTTGAGAGCGAGGGGCTCAACCCTCTCTACCTCACTGTTCGCGATGAACAAGGAGCAACATACTTTGTCGATATCTCCCGTCGAGGACAGCTCTCTGTCTTTGATCCTTCCGGTAACTCGATGTCGTTGGATGCCGTGGGGATGCACTTCTCGGGGCCCAACTGCACGTATCATATCACGATCGAGATCAAGGACATGTACAAGCAGATAGCCGACCTCGCAGGTGTACAATGCGCTGCCATCAAGCGAAAGAGGCGCATGGAGGACATGGACTTTACCCAGGTCCTGTATCTGGAGGATCAATGCGGCAATCCTGTCGACAGGTCTCTCAAGCAGTATCCTCAGCTTCTCGTTGGCGGTACTGTCTGCGCAGATATCCACGTCGACGAAGATACTGGACGGTGGGAGTTTGACTGCGCTTTTCCTGGTGCTGAATCTGGGTTCTTGAGGTGTCAGCAGGCCATCAAGGAAGATGTCCTCGACGTTATCACGGTCGATCCATTCGAAGGTTCATGCCCAGATCTGTCGACGGTAGTCACCACACTTGACGCAACCGCCCAGGATATTCTCGATCCAGATGTACTCCGCAAAGACCTAGGAAACGAAGGTCTGACCGACAGGGAAGTGCAAGAAGCAGATGCCGCCGTAGTGGCGTACACCAAGCTTTGGACTGCTCTCCGCGCCTTCTTCTCCAAGCAGTCAACATTCTCCTCGTACGGGGCGCTAGAGACGTACGTCAGCGTGTACAACACCTACCGCAGCTTCGAGACAGACATTTGCCAGTCCCTTCATGTGGATGAGATCCCGTTTGACCTCAGCCTAATCGCCGGCGCAACACGCATACCGTCGATAACGAGCCTCAGCTGGGCGCCCACAAGAACGCGGCCTTACAACATCACCGTCCAAGATCCCTCACGAATGGCCTGCTGCCCCGGAGCCAGAGTCGCCGAGACAAAGGACGACACGTGCGCATACCCAAGAGAAGCCATCATCGAAGGAACAGGCTGCATCTGTGGCAAAAACGCCGAAGGTCTCGGTGTCGCGTTCGAATGGACAGAGTGCGGAAACTTTGTGGCAAGCTGTGAAGCAGATGGAGATTGCGAGGAGGGATTCATGTGTTTGACGGGGAGCTGCTGCGGGGGAGGAGTTTGTGTTGATGCGTTTGCTTGTTCGCAGAATGGGACCGAGTTGGTCAAGTTTGATGGTGTGATTTAGGGTAGATGAGGGTTTCTCGAGATATACACGATGTTGGTGGATAGTTGGGAGTGTAATTGGGTGAATTGATCTTTTTACTTGAATAGAATGATTTCAAACCGGCTTTTCTTGAAAACTTGCACTGATTTGCGTGGATTGGCATGTTGTGGCCGATGTATGAAGGCATCACAGGTTCTCGCTTCAATCAACTCACAAGAATGAGACCTAACAAATAACACAATACACCCCCGAGCTCTCCACTACTCAACAGCATTGACAATACTGACATTCCGGTATGGAATGAGATTCTACAGCACTCTGTAACAAATGGCTGCTTGTCTCCACGAGACGCCTCTCTTGACACCCATCGCACGGTTCCCCGTCCGCAGTTCAAGCCGTGAAACGTGATGAATGGATGCACACTCCCCAGGTCTACAAAGTGGTGCAACTGCGTATTCATCGAACGCGGATCAAACATTCGTCACATGTCATTATCACAAATACAGACACAGCAAGCTCTAGTGGACAAAAGATGTTGTCAAGAGGTGGACATGATTTGGCGTCCGATTGTATTTTGGAATCCGTTCAAAGATTCATAATCCCAAGTCATCATCCCATGCGTTTTGAATGCACCGTTTGTCATAAAACCAGACACCCCGGGGGTCCCAAGCCATCAGCACATTTAAGCCTTAGGGGTAGTAGGGACGATCTTCTTGCCGTCCTTGTTGTAGCGGACACGAGGGGGAGGGGCACGGTTGCGACGGCCGACGCGAGATCGGACACTGTGAGTTTTGTCAGCATTTCAACTGTTCGACATACCTAGAGGGAACTTTGTCTTGTAGAGACAAAGGGAGGGAGTGTTCCAAAAGTACGACCAAGGCTCATCTGAAGCACATACGCAACCATGGCGCAGTTGTCACACTCCCGGGAAGGACAACGTACCGGACAATCTTGCCGTGGATGGCGCAAGAGACGCAGTACTGCAGCTTCAGGTACATCTTGGGTACGGTGTACTCCGCGAAGACGGAGGCATCCGAGATGTCACCTATTGTAATTGTAAGTGCTTGTTGCAGAGAGTCCAAGGGAAAGAACGTACGAATGGCAGCAGACTCAACCATGTTGCGGATGGTGAACCGCTTGATGGCCTTGTCCTTGGGGGTGCATCGCGAGCAGTTGCTGCATCGGATGGGCTTGACGTGGCCGCGGCCCTTCTTGTTTCGGCCGCTGAGAGGTTGTTAGCGATCGTGTTCAATGTGAGCTAGAGCTGTCAATCGTCGTAGGCGCGAGCGTGCTCAAGAATCTCGTCGAGAGCCATCGTCGGCGGCGGCGGCAATGTGACTGGCACTCGAGAGGCGGAGGAGAGATTCGTACTTGTTCTTTCTCTTCTTGACCATTTTGACGGTTGCTGCTGGGGGTTAATACTCAGGTCCACGCGAGGAAAGGAAAGAAAAGAAGAAGAAGGACTCACTGAAATGTGCGTTATCAAAAGGCGTTGGAGTCTGTGGCAGAGTCCACTTTTGGGTTGGCTTGTAGGGCAAAGGGGAATTTTGTCACGATGGAGGGGACCCGCACCACACACACGCACGCGCACGAGGGGCAATATTTTTCGGGCAAGGGCTATGCACAGGCGGAAACCCTAGGTCATGTGACCCCACTTCTCCTCCCACCCCGTCTCCCATGAATTTCTGAGCCGGCGTCACCACCACCACGATAGAGATCTTCTTCAACCCAACCCGCACCATCTGAGGATTGCTTAGGAAGGCAATAATTATTATTGTCGAGGTACGTCTGAAAGATGCTGCAAACACCCTTTTCCATGATGAGGGCTTCATTGCCTCTCACATGAGAATTTCCCCTTGTCTTGTCGTTGTCAATTTCCCCTCCCCGCCAACCGATCGCATTTTCTCGTGCGCCGAGTCGCGGGAGGAACATTGTCGCGCTCGCATCACCAAGACCTTCAACACCAAGACCTGAAAATCTAACAGTCTCAGTTAGGCAAGATGCAGATCTTCGTCAAGACCCTCACGGGGAAGACGATCACCCTTGAGGTGGAGTCTTCCGACACCATCGACAACGTCAAGTCCAAGATCCAGGACAAGGAGGGCATCCCCCCGGACCAGCAGCGACTCATCTTTGCTGGCAAGCAGCTCGAGGATGGCCGCACCCTGAGCGACTACAACATCCAGAAGGAGAGCACCCTCCACCTGGTCCTCCGCCTGCGTGGTGGTGCCAAGAAGCGCAAGAAGAAGGTCTACACCACCCCCAAGAAGATCAAGCACAAGCGCAAGAAGACCAAGTTGGCTGTGCTCAAGTACTACAAGGTCGACTCTGATGGCAAGATCGAGCGACTTCGACGCGAGTGCCCCAGCGACACTGTGAGTTTTCTCTCCACTCTCCCTCTTTTGTGACAACAAAAACTGACAGCAACAGTGCGGCGCCGGTGTCTTCATGGCTGCCATGCAGGACCGTCAGTACTGTGGTCGCTGCCACCTGACCTACGTCTTCGACAAGCAATAAATGCATGACCAAGGGATTTGATTGGGATTGATGACGGAACGGATTGGGTGCCAAAAATGGGCGTTGAAGGCTGTAGCATAGAGCACATCCAGTTTCTGAGATAATGCATGCTTGATTGAGACGACAACACATGATGATTCCCCCTACTTGACTTGCCGTGCTCCAAGTGAAGAATTGCTGCCATCAAGATACTGGGTCTGTGGGAATGTTACGACTGTGACTGGAGATGCGCATCAGTGGCCTGGATCCTTTTCCTTTGTGCGACAACAGTTTGGATATCTATGCACGAAATTACTGCAGGTACCATCAAGGCCAAGCCCAATCCGTCGTGTGAATAGCAAATAATTTCGCAGCCTCGCGTAAAACAATTGTGCCCAGCCTCGAAAAATTTCATTTCGCCAGAGCCTTGCTTGCCCTCGGTGGGGCACTCTCACAACGCCTGAGTTTGCCTCACCGAGATCCACCGCAAGGTCAGATGCATTACGGCAAGGAAGTCACATACACAAAAGCATTCACGATACCATACATCTTCAGTGAACTGCGTGTTTTTGAAACAAAGGGTATGAGTTCTCCCTCGTAGTGAAAAACAGGTTTACATCAAGCCAAATGCCCTCAAAACGCCCAAAAGCCATATAAGCCAGATCCTACAAACTCCTCTCAAGAAAGTGCACAAGAACCCTGGGAGGCCGACCTCTCCCACGCTCGCCGCTTCTCTAATCCCGGGTCTGCCGGGGTGTTGGCAATGTACAACTCTGGCGGGAGTGAGGTATCGAGGCCGGCAGCCATGAACACCTCTTCGCCGAGCTTTGCAAAGATGAGCGTATCGGCAGATGTTGGTTGAGGCCCTCCAACACGTCTATCGTGACTGAGGACCCTCCATGACATCGTCTCCCATTGTCCTCGTTTCCAAAACGTTCGGCGGCCCCTGGAAGCATGCTCATCCCTTGTGGAGGCGATGGCTTGTCCAGGGGGCTGTCAAGCGATCCGAGGAGCTCTACTCGTCATCGGCGACCTCCGACTTTCTCTTCTTCTTCTTCTTCTTCTTCTTCTCGCCGTCGACTTCCTTGGAGGCTGGGGCTTCCTCTTCATCTCGCTTGCGCTTCTTCTCCTTCTTCTCCTTCTTTTCTTTCTTGTCCTTCTTTTCCTTCTTGGACTTCTTGGCGGACTCGGGCTCAGGGACATCGGCCATCTCCTCGTCCACATCGGCATCGTCGCCGTCATCAATGAGGTCCATGACGGACTTCTGTTCATGTAGTTAGCACTGTTCAACGTCAAAGACTACAATTCCACATACCATGACGTCGGAGTTCTTGGCGGGCTTCTTGCCAGTGGCATAGAACTCTAACCGGTCCTCAACCTGCTGCTTGAGAGCCTCACCGAAGCGAGTTGAGGGCTCCTCAGAGAAGTTGTCGATACGGCTGGCCATACTGCACTTGTTGGCGAGGTATCGCGAGATGCGACCCTTGTTGCGCACACCGGCCTTGCCAATGAAGCTGCTGTGGTAGATGAGACCGTACTTGGGGGTGTTGCTCTTGCTCTTGAGGGCACGGAACAGGGCCTTCTCGGCACCGAGAATCTGCAGAGTAGAGGCAGGGTACTTGGAGAGGTTGGTCAGGGATCCGGCGTGCGAGATCAGGCGGGCGGCGACGGGAGTGCCAATCAGGGTCTGGAGGTTGGGGGCGACGTTGGACATCTTCTTCTCGAGGTACAGCGCAGTCGACTTGCGGTTCTCGGCCTGCTTAACAACAGCCTCGGCGAAGCCGTGGACGATCTCGAGGTCAGCGGGAGAGATGTCGAGACCCATGGACACCTTGGCGGCATCGATGATGGCCTGAGCCTTCTCGCCATCCTCGCCAAGGAGAGCAGCAATGTCGTGGAGCTTGTCGTCGTTGAGGCTCTTCTTGTCGCCAATGGCAAGGACAAGCTTGGCGTAGGTCAGGTTGTCGGAGACAATCTTGATGAGCTCGGGGAAGTGCCATCCGTACCACTCGCGGACGCGCATGAAGAACTGGTTGACACCCTTGTCCTGGAAGTCGATGGTCGCGCTGGCCTGGATGATGTGGTTGTCGTTGCGGGTGACGCTGAACTTGACCTTGGCGCGAGAGTAGGCGTGACCCATACCCAGACCGGCCTTCTCGACATCGCCAGACTTGAGGCCACCGAGGAGCTTGTCGGCGTGCAGTCGGATACCGCGAATCACGTCTCCGACAATGTCAGAGGTGTCGGCAGTCTCGCACACGATTCCGGGGAAGACACCCTTGATCGCACCAGCAAGGTTCTTCTCGGAGACGCCCAGGACGACCTTGGTCTTCTTGCCGCTCGTTTGGGGGAGGTTGAGCTCGAGGACGGACTTGAGGTAGTCCGACACGATACCCTCGGAGACGAGGTTGATGTTCTCAAGAGCCTCGACGTGGCCCCTGGGTCTAGAGTTAGCATCGCGAGTCACGCTACACCACGGGCGCAAGGCGTAAATACCGGAAAGGGCTGAAATTGGCCAGCTTGACCATCTTGCCGAACTTGGCGAGGTCGTTGGCAGCAGCCTGGGTCTCCTTCAACTTCAACCCCACCGCATCCTGCTGATGCACCACCTTGAAGAGGGCATAGCCCACAGGGGATTCGTAGAGAGCGTAGTCGATGTGCGACATCTTGTCTTGGTCCCAGCCGGTGCCGCAATTGGAGGGGGTTCCGCGTCTCGAAGGGTGTTGGTGATGGCTGGAGACTGAGTTTTCGCACTTTTTTCCCAGTAGAAAATTTCTGGCAGCTCCAAGCTACGAGCACGGGCCACCGAGGCTGAATGTGGCTGGTATCAGATCACGTGGACATGCTGCGATCCACATGTGGCTCGACCCTCCAGCTTCTCGGGCTGTTGCCATTTGCGCTTCAGATGGATATCAACCTAAATTCTTGGAGACTTTGCAATATTCTGTTCCTCGGGCACGTTCAAGGTATAAGAACAGCTAATATTGAGACATCCATGTGTCGTATCTCTCATGTGGTATCATTCAATTGTGCTACTCCTTTCGCCTTTGACTCCCCACTGGGTGCCTGTTGGCCAATCCCTCAGATGAGAGCAACCGCAACGCTAAAAGACGTACTCAGAACGGGTATCTCACTAAAACACAAGGAACAAGGCCGTCAAGCTCGCTGAAAGTGCAACCAATGCCGAAACACGCTCACTAAACCTCGATGCAGCTCCCAGGAACGCCCACTCCTCACAACCCCCATGTCTGATGTTGTACGCTAAAGACTGATGGATGGCAAAGCTCTTGATCGAGTACGGAACCGTCCGACACTCACCGCCAATCTCGGTCTGGCAGCTGTTCTCGAACCAAGGCCACGCTTCGTAAGGGTCGTCGTTTCCGCCAGTCTGTTGGCAGTCCTCGAACGCGTAGACGTAAAACACCCACGGCGCGTCCTCTCCGGCTACGATCTTGCCTGTCTGGTTGACCTGCTCGTACCACACTCGGGAGTAGTTGGCCTTGGAGTCAAAGTTGTCGCGGTTGCGGAGGAGCCAGTGCACGCCGTTGGGTTCGAGCAGTTTGTAATCCAAGTTGTAGACTCTTGAGGTGGCATTCATGAAGCCAGTGTCGTTGGACTGGGAGAAGATGTCTGAGAGGTTGAAGCATGTGTACGCGCTCGGTAGGTCGGATGTCGTGAGGACGAGGCCCTTTGTCGTCTTGTTGGCGTCGTTGGCCTGGCACGAGTCTTCTTCATCGTCGGCAAAGAATGCGACTGTGATGTTTCCGTTGCTTAAAGATTGTCAGTATTAGAAAGCTAGCGAGATAGCAGTTCATACCCTATCACTTGCTGTGCAGAGACAGATAGTGAAAGGAGCGCAAGTAATGAGAGCACTTGGAACTTCATGGTGCTTGACAGAATTCAGGATATACTTGAACAATTACCAGTGTCTTTAGAGATGAAATAGACGAGATGCGACATATCAATAGGCTAAAGGAATGGGAGTTGAAACAACCCGTTTCATAAATACAGCTGCCTCCAAGGGGTATTGCGGTCTCGTTGGGAAGAGAGGGCTGTGCTTGTCGCGACGTCATGATCAGCAGGACGGCGATCCTACGATCAACCAACAACCCAACTTTGACAACGAAGACATTCCTTCCTCCGGAAGGGTGCCGCTGGGGGTGCTTTACTTAAGATTATCCGCTAGTTCCTAATAAAAAGCACATGGGCCGAAGAGGCGGCCGCCCGCGCTCCGTTTCTCTTGATTCTGGTGATGGTGGTGTTTGCACATGGATGAAGAAATAACGGCAAAGCACCTCCAACTCCTCTAAAAGGCTATGGCTTATGTAGTGGATAGAGACGCTGAAGTAATAGACGATAACATTAATTTGATATTTTAAAATCTTTTCTATATTATTTTCTAAATTTTAGTCATGATCCTTAAAGCAAGATATGCTCATGCCTCTGCTGTTCTACTGTATCTTTTTTCTTCACCCGTGTGGTTGGTTCTGTTCCTAGATGACTGCATGGCAACGACTTTTCCATGTGAAACCGCATGGAAGCTAGAAATTCTTGGTCATCAATCAAGTATTGGCCCCTTCAGGACTGTTAACATCATCCAGCTGTTGGTTCGGGGTGTTGACTAGAATTGGATAGATGATCATTCCACCTTGGGAGCTGTTGGTTCATCTTGTAACCTGGAAGGATTAGAAACCTGAAAGACATCCCAGGACTTTTGCGTCGGCCGCCTAGATCATACCCAACATCCTTGCGCGCTTCGTTACGCCCAACCTAGCTTAAGTCTTGTGACGCCGATCAAGACTGTTTTGACGGTGAGCGGATTGACTTGTCGGTCGCCAGTGTCAATCGCACTGCTACTTTGGTCTTGGAAGATGGTTGTTCTCAGATCTGTTTGATTCATTGACGGATACTTGATATGTCCATGCCCTCTTGTGCTTTCAATTTGGGTGCCCTATCCAATTCTCTCTCGCCTCGTTATTCCAAGGTAACCTTACCCTTAGTTGTTCGGGAACCCGTTACGCAGGTTATCATACTTGGTCGCCGGATACTCAATGCAATTCTCCTGCCTCATGAGCGCCTGCGGTCCTCCAAGCGTATTCACCACAGTCGTGATCAAGCTCTGATCGCCCTCCTTGTCGCCGCTGCTCTCCCACCACATGGCACCTCCCAGCCGCCACTTCTTGATATACTCGGCCTTTGTCCACGCCATCTGCGGCGTGTCGTACGTGACCATGTGGCGCCGCTGCGGGTCGTAGCAGTAGCTCGCGCCGCAGGCGTTGTCGTTGTGCTCCTGGGAGCCCTCGAGGGGTAGGTTCTTGTAGTCGTAGACTCCGCGCTCCCAGTTGCCCTCTCCGATGCCTTGGTATGGGCGGCCAGGACCGTCGGTGTTCTCGAAAGAGCGGCCGTAGAGGGGCATGCCGATGACAATCTTCTGCGGGTTGACGCCGCTGCGGACGTAGAAGTCGAGGGCGGCCGAGGTCGAGAAGGGCGTGGATGAGGGATTGTCGCGCGACGGGTAAAGGTTGGCCTGGTGGCCGGCCGCCGAGTCCCAGGAACCAGCGTAGTCGTAGGCCATGAGGTTCCAGAAATCCAGGTATCGGTCCATGCCGCTGATGTCTAGCTTCTGGAAGTTCTGCGCGCCCGCAGGGCAGGCCACGGTGAGCTCAAAGTGGTGAGGTCGGCTCAGGGTCTGGGAGTAGGCATCCATGGCATGGCGGACGGCAGCCAGCAGCTCGACATAGTTTCTCGCCTCGTTGGCATCCTGAGGGTACTCCCAATCAATGTCGATACCGTCAAAACCGAGGTTCTTAAGCAAGTCGACGCAGCTTCTGGCAAACGTGTCACGACCCTGCGGGGTGCTCGCGGGAGCCTTGAAGTTGCTGCTATAGGTCCATCCACCGACTGAGAGAAGGATCTTAAGATTACGGTTGCGCCTCTTGAGGAGGTTGAGCTGCTTCATGCAGCCATAAAGGTTGGTGCCGGAATCATTCCAAGAGTCGCCCTCCCAGTGAATGTCGGTGTCCGCCCAAGCGTCGGTGAGATGGCTGGAGCATCATCCAATGGTGAGTAAAGCGGATCTGGCGGGTAGAGATGGGGTTCAAGCTTACACTTCGCCCGTGTCGCTGCGGACATTGGCAAACGAGTAGAGAACGTGGGTGAGATTCTCTACGGGAAGATCTTGGGGACGATGCTTCCGGGCGTAGATGGCCCTCAGATGACGTTAGTCGATGGATGGATGGGATGGGCATCTACGGTGGTCAAGGGTGGGTTCGTACCAGTTGACGTAGTAAGCTACGGTGCGGTAACCTTCAGGACCGCCGCCCATTTTGGATGGAGTAGAGATGTCTAGAAAGGATGTATTGTGAAGAAACAATGCAGCAACGAGCGCAAAGACGGCGCTTATAAGTAAGAGCCAAGACCAGCTGCAAGTCTTGGGTCGTGAGCTGGGCTGCCTCTGCTGGGTATTCGTGGTGATGGTGGAGCGGAGCGGAGCGGCACTTGAGGGGCACAATGTGGGGAATCACTTGAGTTGAAAGAGCGTCAATTGCTAGCAAACAACCTCTTAGATATAAGTAAACGCGCCGAGACATCCTTGCCTCTTACTCAGCTCAGCCGCCATGACCTTGATTGACCCAGTGTTTGCATCCCGTCCAAGAAAGAAAAAACGCGTCGTCATTGGGGCGGTGATTGGGCTTGGAGAACCCCTCGATGCCAACAAGTGTGGCGGTGCGGCGTGTCGATGCAACGGATGGGAGCTTCCGAGAAGAGCGCTAGTTGATCAGGCGGGCCGGCCACTTTGCTCGACTATCGCTTCGATAACATTGAGCTCATGGGGACTGAGCGCCCAGGCGTTGCTCTCAAACCGGTTGTTCTCCTTGTCATCCCAATTGCTAATTGCTGTGCATCCGTTAGCTTCTGCCTACCCTAAAGTGCAGACCGTTGTCAAGTGTTTTCACTCACGCTGCTCCTTCATGGCAGCCACTCGTCGTCCCATATCGAAGAAAAGCTGCAAGAGTAGATCGTCGAACTTCCCTAAGACGGGGAAAATATCAAAGACCTTGGATCTTTTGTGGAGGCTCTTGGTGACGGGCGCTGTGCTGTTCTGCACCTTGGCAACGTGGCATTTGTCGGTTTCGGGCAGGGGAAGGGCTTGCGCGGCGCTAATGAGCAGCAGGCCGAGTGCTGCGAAGGAGACCTTCATGGTGGTAATGGGGGATGTGAACAGAACTGATGAAGCCGTGTATAGGAAAGCAAGCCGTGACAGACGAGTAGCCGTCAATAGGTCCTTATAACATGATACCGAAAGACCTGAGCTGACTTCCCCTCTCTCACAAAACTCAAAAGGACAGCTTACTGGAGGCTCAACAATGTTACCTGAAGAAGCGCCGATGAAGATGAGAGGTAAGTAGATGTGCGTTCCCCTCCCGTATAGCCCATGTACCTATAACGGTGCTTGAAGGTGGATCAAAACCACAACTTTAAGCTTAAACCATGAGAAGTCTGGCCAACAGATTCATCTTGTTTGCCATGTCATGATAAAAGTGCAGAAGAATGGAATATCGGATGATGGGTGGGATACAGCAGTTGCTGGTCGCTTGAGCTTCTACTTCATGAGCAGGCAAGAACTATTACAGAGGGCCATGAGGTGTGAAGCACTAGGAGATGCATCGGAAAGTACGTTGTATAAAGGACCGGTAACAAAAGACTGGATGATGAGAAGCTTAAAGGTCGAGATCCAGCTGTTGGATGGGATACCGGCATACCTGATGCTGAGCGAGCCCATAGTAAAGTTTTCTGGTTCCTTCAACCAACTCTGGCCTGAGTGCTTGAAAGCGCCAATGCCTGATTCCTACAATAGTTCATCCCGCTTTACCCCTCGAGATATATACTCTCGATACAAATGCCGATGTTGCTCCAGAATCAATAGTGTCGCAGCTGTATGCGGCCCTAGCCGCGCAAAGCTGGGTAACCACCCCCTGAAAGCCCATCTCAACCCCTCAGACCTCGTCAATTCTGTCACCATCCCGACAATGGAACTTGAACCGCCTTGACTCATGGTGCGTGTCTTGATCACATCGATGGGACTGCATATTGTTGTGGCTATGAGTCCCGCCAAAAGTGATGCGAGCAGCTGTGTTGGTGCACCATCCTTGAGGCTAAAGTTGTCCACCAGCGACTGCTTGATGCCATCGTAGGAGGCAAGCTGGCAGCTTGTCATGGCGCCGGCACGGATAGCGTTGGGAAAGACACCGCGGAGGTAGCCCTGGATGCCGTCCGTCTTTGCGACGCGAACGAGGACGTCAAACACCGAGCGGTAGTTCTGGCGAAGAGACGGCGGAAGAGAGCGGTCGTTTTGCATGCGCACGTTGGCAAGATCGGCCGGATTTCCGACGAGGGCGCCACATGCGCCGGATAGAAATGCCCCTGGGAGGAGGATGGTCATGGGGGCCGGGCCGGTGCCATTTTTTGAGAACTGTTCCTTGATGGACTCGTATATGGCGAATCTCGTCGATCCGTAAGTCACTACATTCTGGTATCAGCACAAGTGATGGTAACCATCAAGAGAAGACTGACATTGGCGAAGCAAGCCTGCTGATAGCTATTCTTTGAGTCAGCGATAACACTAGCTTGATTTTTGAAGCAACCTACGCCGCGGTACAGACCGGAGACACCCTCATTGCGAAGGATATGGACTATTGTCTCCAGCACGTTCTTTCTTTCTGACAAAGGCGTAGCCTGAAGCCTGACCTTGACTGGAAATTATGACAAGTTAGTAACTCAATATCCTGGAAGGAGGGCGAGGAAACCACCCACCCAAGTCAAGAGGATGCGAGCATATAACAGCCAAACATGATGCTGATCCGCCAAACCATTTCGGATATTGGATAGTTTGTTTTGGTACCGAATTTTGGTGTCTATGGTGTTCCGTAAGAGTGGGAAGAGCCTGAACGGCTACTTGGGCATCTTGAGCCATGATTGCAGAGTGCTCTGAGATGAGGAGAAGCCGGTATGGAGTGGAAGAATAGGCAGTTAGATCAACTGCCCTATTTGAAGTAATCAAAGCACAAGCAACACTTCTCTATACATCAAGCAGATTCCGAATACTCCTGACAAGTCGGCGTTTTCTACGCCATGTCGGAGCCGTGATGCCACCGGAACCGAGGGCGTTGTGCCATCGGAGCCGGCAAGGCCATCGGGGTTGGCGCTCAAGATGCCGTTGATATTATGGAAAAGGCGCCTGAATCGCCGAATCCATATCCCTACCGGATTGGGAACGCTATTGAAAGATAATTGGGCGTTTGAAGTAGGCAATTCGGCTACTCAGGATGGAGGCCATTCTGGGCACCCCCACACATTGTTCGTTGAGTCGGCTGTATGCCATGTTACTCCACAACTCGCCGCCGTCACCTACCTTGCGATTGAACTGGTGATTCGGCAACTGGGGTCCTTGTAAGTGCAGCGAGAATATCGTGTTCATGAATAAATGAAGCTCACATCTCCAGACATCCATGTTCAGTATTAGATCTCATCTTCAGCAATCTTTCAACATGTCGCGATCAGTAGCGAATCAACTCTGGCGCTTGAGTCGTCCTGTCCTCTCATCCTCCCGCGCCCAGGCTGGACGGAGTCATGCCTTTTCAACAACAAGTTCGAGGAGACTTATGGGGATGGCTGGCTTCACTGACAACCAACTCATGGTTAGGGAAGCGGTGAGCCAGGTCTGTTCAGAGTTTCCCAACACCTACTGGCAGGAGCATGACCAGGAGGAGAAAGATCCCAAGGAGTTCCACGCTGCACTTGCAAAGGACGGATGGTTGGGAATCGCACTTCCTGAATCGCTCGGCGGTTCTGGTCTGGGAATCTCTGAGGCGACCATGATGATGCAGACAATCACCGAGTCTGGAGCTGGTATGGCCGGTGCACAGTCAATCCACGCCAACGTTTATGCGACACAACCCCTGGCCAAGTTTGGTTCTCAAGAGCAGCTGGAAACAACAATCCCCAACATCGTGTCTGGAAAGTGGCGAGTGTGCTTTGGCGTCACGGAGCCAAACGCCGGCCTCGATACTCTCCGACTGGGCACCACGGCAAAGAAGAACTCGGATGGATCCTACAGCGTCACAGGCCAGAAGATCTGGATCACTTGCGCCCAAGTTGCCTCCAAGATGATCCTTCTTGCTCGAACCACACCACTTGAAGAAGTAAAGAAGCCTAGTGAAGGCCTCTCCTTGTTTTCTATCGATCTGAACAAGGAGCAGCCTGGACTTGACTTGCGCAAGATCAAGAAGATGGGTGGTCGTGCCGTGGACGCCAATGAGGTGTTCTTCGACAACTACCAGATCCCTGCCAATTCACTGATTGGCGAAGAAGGCAAGGGTTTCAAGATGATCCTTCATGGCATGAACGCTGAGCGCTGTCTTCTTGCCGGTGAGGCCCTCGGCCTGGGTTATGCGGCCCTCAAGAAGGCCAGCGAGTACGCCCGCGAGCGCGTCGTCTTCAAGCGCCAAATCGGAATGAACCAGGCCATCGCACATCCCCTAGCCGACGCATACATGAAGCTCGAGGGCGCCAAGCTAGCAACATATCACGCAGCACGACTCTACGACCAGAGCAAAACGGATTCTTCGATTAGACAGGACGAGGTGGGCGTCGCGGCCAACAGCGCCAAGTACATGGCTGCCGAGGCGGCGTTTACGGCGTGCGAGAGGGCGGTTCTTACGCATGGAGGTATGGGATATGCTATGGAGTATGATGTTGAGAGGTGGTTCCGCGAGTGTCTTGTGCCGAGGATTGCGCCCATTAGCAGGGAGATGATTTTGAACTTTATCAGCGAGAGGGTGCTCCAGCTTCCCAGGAGTTACTAGACGGGGAATGAAGTGTTTAAAAAGTACATAGAATATGGAACTTCTTGAATAAATGGAAGTCCACACCATGGCCGGTAGACGAACTGCCGCTTACACATAGAGCGAGGGGTATGTATGCACTATTGACACCGACGAGGCCTGTATGTTGATAAGGAGAATAAACCAGGCCAACCATGTCATGGAAACGATAAGGATAACCAAGTACTTCATATCTTTCCTCCAAGAACATCGATTGACCTCATCTGCCCTCGGTTACTTGACTCTGGGAAAAGTGGACCCGTGACAATGCTATCGCCGGATGTTGCTCCCGGAGCCCGGACTTGACTCTTACCAATTCGCAATCCATATAACAAGACATTCTCCCCCGGCTACTCTGCCAAATAAGCCGAATGGGCCAGTGTCATTGTTTTTGATCCAAGCCAAGAGGCCGATTGATGCACCATGTTCCCATCAGCGGCTACTGATGACGCTTCGACGGCTACCGGCACCGCCAAACGTGCTCGCGCGAAGCATGCATGCCGTGAGTGCAACTCTCGGAGGGTGAGATGTAATGTCACGGAGTGTCACCCCTGCTCCAATTGCGCTTCTTCAGGGGTCAATTGTGAGGTGTTGCCGTCTCGCCGGGGGAGGTGAGTTGACATGATACTCCTTGGATTGGATACTGGCTCTGACAAAGAGTCTAGATACCCGCGAAAGAACAAACGTCAGAAGCAACTTGAACAACAAAGACCTTCTGCTCTGAGTCCAAGTGTACAAGGCAGTGATGGGGGACTCCTCTCTCACCGACCGACGTCATCTGTACATACAGTGGCATCAGGCGCAACTCCCCATACTGAAAGAGACGCTGCCGATACCAGGATACCAGCCAGGAGCCCATCGCCTTCAACAGACTTAGCAGCACCTGGGACCTTGTTCTTTGGCGAATCCAACTTTCTTACCCTTGTCCCTGGAATGCCCCGTGTAGGAGAGCAGCCCGACGAACAGGATGACCAAAACGGGAGTAAACAAAAGGCCCGACTCCTCTTCCCCATCAATAGCACGCCTCAGTCTATGCCCGAGGGGGCGTCTCCAGCCAACATCGATCGCTTAAGTGTCGGGACATCACGGTATCTGCGCGATGAGGGTGCCCTCACATTGCCCGACCTGCAAGCTTGCACTCCAGCCTTGCAAGCCTACTTCACCTGGTTTCATCCATGTTTCCCGATCTTGGACAGGGCAGAGTTCACTCGCCAACTGGCCGCGTCTGAGGTCTCATACCTTTTACTTCAGTCCATGCTCTTCATCGGCGCGACATACTGCGATAATGCGACCATCACCTCCATGGGCTTTAGCGACAGGACCGAGGCCAAGTCATTGCTATACACCCGAGCGAGACTTCTTTTCCATGCCGACTGGGAAAAGGATGAGATTACCCTGATTCAATCGCTGTTTCTTATGAGTTTCTGGCGAGGTGGTCCCTCCGATGTTAGAGATGTGCGGTATTGGTTGGGGGTAGTGATTGGCGTGGCAGAGTCATATGGACTCCATAGATCGTGAGTTCACCCTTCAGATAAGTTTCACGCTGAAGGAGCAGTGACTAACATCTCAAGGCCGAGGTTCACGACTAGGGACCCCCAAAAAGCTCGCCTCAGGAGACGAATCTGGTGGTCCATCTACGTAGGTCCCCTCCGTGTATCACCAGATCGCAGTCTGACTCTTTTAGGTCCGAGAGCGACAAGCAGCTGCTTCGTTGGGTCTTCCCAGCCGGATAAGGGACGATGACTGTGACATAGAGCCGCTGAGTCCATCAGATCTGGAGTCTGAAACCGAAAACCCGGACTTTTCTCCCTTCGGCTGCTGTAAGCCGGAACACATAACATACGCTATCAAGATGGTGGATATTGCACGAATACGTGAGTAACCGAGTCTAGTCAAACGTGTGCTGAGAGGGATACAAGTTAACCCCTCTGGAACAGTTGGTCGGGTAGTCGATGTGCACTTTTCGCCTGGTAGGCAACCGTCGACCCCTAAGCAGATCCAAGACGTCGGTGACGCACTGGAAGACTGGAGAGCAAACCTTCCAGAGGCTATGAACCGAGGTGTTGAGGATGGTACGGCCTCAGTGTGGGCACATCTGTTACACCTTGCCTACAAGTATGTCATATCTACCAGTAACCGGAGTTCGCACTAACGGTACTTGTGAAGCCATCTTCGGATCCTCATTTATAGGCACAAGTTTCTTAGATACGGTCAAGACGAACAAAGCGGACAGATCGCTGTGGCGGCTGCATCAAAGATTAGCAGGATCGCCGAGGACATGCTCGCACAAGGAACGCTTCGATATGGGCAGATGCACTTGTACGTTGGATACAGAACTACAAAAAAAGGTGCAAACACTGACAGGCCTTAGAATCACGAGTTTGTTTGCCGCTCTCTGCATCCATGCCATTAGCATAAGGCGAGGCGTAGACGTGTCTCGGCGTATCGCAGAGCATCGTGCGCAGATGTGCCTCCTCGGTCTCCAAGAGATCCAGAAGTATTGGAGGATCAACAACAACGTGCTGGACTTGTTTCTCCAATATCTCGACGTTTCGATTGCCCAGCGACTGCATGGCGCAACACGGAGCGACGCACCCATTCACAGCATCGCCGACCTTGAATCAGGAGCGACTTCAGAAGACCAACAAGGAAGTGCAGATGCAGCCACTCCAGGAGAGCGGACGCATGACTTTCCCACTCCACAGACGCAGGCTCAAACAAGAGTGTTTGAAGACCAATACTTCAATCTTCTGTACGGACCCTGGGAAGGCGATGACGGCATGGCGGATCTCGGTCTTGTCCTGCAGGCGAATGATCCAATGCAGATGGAGAGTCTCAATATCCTGGGCCGGTCACGATGAACCAAACCCCGGAGATGATATCCGAGTCTTTGGTGGAGACCGGCTACTTCGGTTACTTGGAGGGGAGCTCAAGTAGCCGAGACCACGGCCGGGGAGCCCCGGACCATGACCGAACTGACTCCGTCGTCTTGTTGGCTGGTTACTGGTTGAGCATTATACATACATGGAACTCCCGCCATATGTCTTGACCAGGGCCTTCAACTGGACTTATCCATCTCTTGTCAGCCATTGAGAAGCGGCATCATCATGACGAAATCGATTCACCTCCGCCAAGCCGGCCGCATTGCTCACGCAGCATCATGCCAGCGACGAGGCTTCGCAGTCTCTTCACGTCTACAGAAGGCCACTGCTGCAGATGCTTCGTCCTATCTTCTTGAAAACTTTGCCGATAAGTCCGTTGTCCGTCGTCAACTCATCGACGCCAACCAACTCCAAAAGCTCGCCCTCACACTTGGCCGCCCCAACCTCAACGGTACAGATGTCTCCGAGAACGCTCCGGTAGCTGGGTCTCCTGTACCTCCGGGCTATCATCTGGCATATTTCACGCCAAATGGAACTGAAGGGGACCTTGGCGCGGACGGAACGGACAGGACTTTTAATGCGTCTGCTCCGTTTACGAGGAGAATGTGGGCGGGTGGAAAGATGCAATGGGCAGAGCCTTCAAGTGGTGCTCTCCTTCGAGTTGGAGATGAGGTTGAAGAGCGGACAAGGTTGTTGAGCGCTGTTCCGAAGAAGAGTCGCTCGGCGGGAGAAATGGTCCTGGTCGAAGTCGAGAAAGAGTTCTGGGGCCCCAAAGGTTTGGCATTGACTGATCGTCGATCATGGGTCTTTCGACCCGAGATTGATCTCAATGCAGTCAAAGAGCCACCGAAGCCTCTTGAGAATACCACTCGTGGTCCATCATCTGTGAAGGATCTGGAAACCAAGAGCGAGGGTATGTCCTCTGAACCATCTACACACGGCCATTCACTGACAACAACAGGCTTTCCCATCCGAGAACTTCGATGGTCACCAGTTGGCCTATTCAGGTTCTCCGCCCTCACCTTCAACGGGCACATGATCCACTACAACGAAGACTGGACCCGTAACGTGGAAGATCACCCTGGCCTGGTGGTCCACGGACCTCTGAACCTCATTAACCTTCTGAACTACTGGCGTGATATTCACGGAAACGGAGAGGGTCCTAGGGATATCACGTACAGGGCACTGTCGCCTTTGTATGCAGGCGAGACGTACAACATCCGGACGGACGGCGTGCGAGATGCCGAGGGTGGCAAGGTTTGGGATGTGCTGGTGGAAAAGAATGGGACTGTTTGCATGAAGAGTGAGATATCAGCTTAGAATGAGCTCCTGGGCTCCACGTATTATTAGGAAATCTTTCTAGTCCCAAGATATGGCCCTTTCCATCGTGTTGTCTTATGTGAGCTGTCGCCGTTTCCGACAGGCATGCCACGATCAGCTTGGGTTGCGATAATATACGGTCTTGGTCTTAATGCGATGATCATGCTAAAAGTGTATTCTTTGCTATTATGTATGGAATTCTCTCTGCCTACCTGAGAATAGGACGAGAAGTGCCTAAAAATTGGAAGAGAAATGTCTAGGAACGAGAAAAGAAGTGCCCAAATTTACAATGCCATAATTTAGATGGGTTCGAGTCAATGTTCCCTTTTGTGTTCAATCTACCAAAGACCGTTCTGCTCAACAAACTACAAAATCATTCTTGAACGCTGAAAGTATCCTCAAGCAGCTGTTTCTCTTCTGCCTCATGCTTCTTCTTCAATCCAGTAGCCGGGCTCGCACTCGCCGCCCTTCCAGCATACAGCAGCCTCCTCGCCGACAGACTGTCCGACTTGCGCAAAACAGCCTCTAAGCGATCGCGAACATAGTGCCAGGCTCCACCATTGTAATGCTCCTCTTGCGCCCATACGATGTTCTGCGCGTTGGGGTACTTTTCTAAGTTGGCCTTGATCTCGCGCCAGGGGAAGGGGTGCAGTTCCTCGATGCGCGTGATGGCTGTGTCGCGGAGGCCGTTGGTGGCTCTCTGCTTGACCAACGAAGCATAGACTTGGCCGGAACAGAAGATGACACGTGATATCTTGTCCTCGCTGTCTATCCCACCGGCTTCGTGTTCTGGGTCGGCAAGTACAGGTTGGAAGGTGGCAGACGAATCAGTGAAGAGGGAGATGTCAGATCTGGCGATGGGATGGCGGAGAAGAGACTTTGAGAAGAAGATGATCAATGCTAGATGTGAGTGTTAGTTAATGCGGCGCAATGGTAAGGTATTATTGACTTACGCTTGCGATATTCTCGCTTCAGTTGACGACGCAGCACATGGAAGTAATTCGCCGGTGAAGTCATGCAAACGATTTCCACGTTAGAATCCTGGTGCGCTCGATCAATAGCCTCTTCACTAGGCCACGACCTGCCCTCTTCATTGCACATCAACAAGAACCTCTCCAGCCGAGCAGACGAGTGTTCTGCACCCTGGCCGTCGTAGCCATGAGGCAGGGAGAGAACGATGCCTGATCGATCAAGCCACTTGGACTCGCCGGCGACGATAAAGTTGTCCAGCATGACTTGGGCATTGTTAGCAAAGTCGCCGAATTGCGCTTCCCAAATGACGAGAGGGTTTGGGTCTGCGAGGGTCACGCCGTATTCGAAGCCCAGGGCACCAAACTCGCTGAGAGGTGAGTTGATGGCATCGTATGGGGCTTGCTTCTGCGAGAGAGTGTTCAACGGCGTCCATGTCTCGCCTGTGGCCTGGTTGTGTAGGACAGAGTGACGCTGTGAGAACGTCCCACGCTGGACGTCCTGGCCTGTCAGGCGAATAGAGTGGCCTTCAAGACAAAGTGTTCCAAAAGCCAATGCCTCGGCAGTAGACCAGTCAACAGAACCTTGGTCAAAGCTGCTCAACCGTCCAGCAAGAATGCGCTGCAAGCTTTGATGGAGCTCGAACCCTTCAGGCACGCTGTTGACCTTGTCCGCGATGGACTTGAGAGTGTCATGCTCAACAGCTGTTTGGGTGACGGGGTACTTCTCAGTCGCCAATGAAGCCGGCGAAGGAAGAGAATCCCAACCAGGTGGAAAGTTCTTTCTCTCCGAGATGTACGTCTTGCTAGCCTCAAAGTTCTCATTGAGTCTATCCCACACCCACTTCCTCTGTTCCTCAATCTCAGCAGCAGTGAAGGTGCCCTCCTGCACAAGCTTGTTGATGTACAAGTCCAGAGTGGGAGTCTGATCCACAACTTGCTTGTACATCATCGGCTGCGTAAAGTTGGGCTGGTCGAATTCATTGTGGCCGAACTTGCGGTAGCAGACGAGATCGATGACAATGTCCTCTTGGAAACGAGCTCTCCAGTCGGCTGCGAGTTGGCAAACAAAGGTGACGGCTTCAACGTCGTCGGCATTGACGTGAATGATTGGCGAGTCGGTGTACTTCGCCAGATCCGAGGCGTAGGGAGTAGATCGCGAGCACTCTGCATCGGTCGTGAAGCCGATCTGGTTGTTGACGATGATGCGAATCGTGCCGCCAACTTGATACCCGTCAAGTCTCGAGAGGCCGAGTGTTTCGTAGACAACTCCCTGGCCTGCAAAAGCAGCATCGCCGTGCAAGGCAAGACACATGGCGCGGGTGCGGTCTTTGTCGCCGCGCAGCTTCTGGGTGGCATAGGCTGAGCCAGTTGCCACTGGATCGACGGCTTCGAGATGTGAGGGGTTGGCGAGGAGGCACAGAGAAACTCGTCGTCCCTCAGGAGTAATGCGATGACCATCGTGGCCGAGATGATACTTGACATCGCCAGCCATGCCAGGAAGGTCAGCAGATACTCGTCCTGCAAACTCAGCCAGGATGGCTTCGCGCGGCTTGCCATAGACGGTACCCAGCATGGTCAACCTTCCTCGATGACAGCTTCCAATCACGATATCCTCAATACCGTGAACATCTACACTTTGGTCGATGAGAGAAGTAACACCAGGAGCAAGGCCCTCAGCGCCATCGAGACCGAATCGCTTCTCGGTGGGAAACTTGGTAGCAATGAAGCGCTCAAAGCCAGTGCTCCAGATGAGACTGTCCAAAATCCGCTTCTTCTCATCCGGCGAGAAATTGAAAGGTGTGGGAACTTCGAGTCTTTCACGAAGCCACTCGCGTTTCTCAGCGCTTGGGATGTGTGAATACTCGACGCCATAGTTGCCGCAGTACACAGACTCAAATGCAGCAACAATCTCCCGTAGGGTCATTGACTTGCGGCCCTGGGCTGCGAAATGAGGCAGAAGATCTGGGCCAAGAGCAAATTCCCGGTTCAAGTCAGCGGCGGTGAAACCGTGATAGGCAGGGTTCAGCTCTTCCGGGTGCTCGGCATGAGGTGCTTGACCGTTCTTGCGAAGTCCAAGGGGGTCGATGTTTGCGATGTGATGTCCATGTGATTGATACGCAGTAACAAGTTTGCTCAATTTGAGCTGCTCTGTCACTTGGCTACCTTGTGACGGATGTACTTGAGATTGCAGAGCTGGATCCCGAGGTGATAAGTAGCCAGGGGGCAATTGGACAGCCTGGGCGGGCGACTGGGACCTATCCTCCATGTTGCGGAAGTAGGTCCTCCATGAAACATGGACAGACTCTGGGGAAACCCTCCAAGACTGATACATCTCGTCAATGTATGAAGCAGCACCTCCCTGGAGGAAGGACTCCGCCTGTGTCTAAACGGTGTAAGTCGACCATGTACAAGACCTTGTCAAGGAGTATAGTGTACTTACTGGAGGCTCTGAAGGAGCTATCGCCTCTGTTTGCGCCGTAGCATAGTTTCTACCCCCGTCTTTTCTGATAGCCTGGGTAGTTTTAAGTGTCGTGAGGCGTCGTGTGAGTTGGTGTTGACAGCCGACTCCACGAGCAAGCCTCCTGCTACCAGCAGAAGCAGAGCGAGCTGACCGCAACATATTGACTGAGAATTAAACAAGTAAAGCGCCAATTGGCCTTGAAAAAGTCCATTGAGGTCCAAGTTGGATCAAAAGTCGAATCGGAGCAAGACGTCAAGTCATTCATGGGAGCCGGGACTTGTATCCAGGTCAAGATCCATGCAGCCCGCGGCAATACCGTGACAACATCCACAGCAATCCCATGGCTATAGATAAATGACCCGAAGGCTAGGCGGGTTAGCAAAGGCGTTTACAGGCGGACAGCTGGATGAATGTCCAGAGTGGGCGAATCATGGGAGGCAAATGGAAGGTTTTCGGGTGCGACATCCGAGGGTTAACGACAAGCAAAGGCGGAGGCCGAGACTCGAAGGGCTCGCTTTGTCGGTCTTTTAATGCCCGAGTAGCCGACCCAAGAAGTAAACGAGACAGTAGAACGGGAAATATATCTAATAAATGAATAAAAGATTGACTAAAATAGTAGAAATAATATTACAATAAAAGGTAAGGCCTTAGATCTCCTTTACTTACTATTTTGTTCTTCTTATTCTACCTTCTCGGTTACCAGCAATTAATCCCTTGAATATGAAGTTCCTCTCGCTCTCGTTGAAGCAAATTCCATTCGCCATAAGAACACTAGTGACGGCCCAGGTTGATGAGAGATCGTACTCGGGGGGCTGGAATGGCACACAGCGAGCCCCAAGGGATGGGCGTGTGGTCCAGATGTGCTTGAAGGGAGGGATGATAGGGGGGACTGGGAAAGTAGACGGACAAAGAGGGTAGCTACCAGGGAGATGGATTTCGTGAGGGCTTCTAGGTAAAATGCAAGTATGAAATGTCGAGGGAAGTTTAAGAGGTTTTTATTCTTTGCTTGTTCATTCTCCTTACCCTAGTCCGTGACTCATAGACGTGTCTTCTTTGCTCATTTGTATTTCTCGAGTTATAATTGCCTACTGATCAGTGATTAGGACATCTCTTCTTTATTCGTCTGTGTTCTCTCAAGTCAGAATCTCCTACCTATCCATATCAAGAGCATCATGTTTTATGACAGCGCTGATTAGTCTCCTTAGTTACCATACGGAGTAAGCTGCTGTAACTCGACCAGCATCAAAACCATCTCTGACTAACTACCTATCCAATAAATTCGAATTCAGTCTTGATACAATACGGGTTGAACCCTTTTGCATGAGTTCGTAGATATTGGTGGTCAAACGCCTGTATTAAGCCCAAGTCTACAAAAAGCGCCAATCCATGCAGCCTTTCACAGACAAGTTCCGTCCGAGCCCATAAAGTCCATATTTTTACTACAATACAAATACTACAGGAGGGCATCCCTTAAGCAAGGAGCATTCGGGAGGGATCCTCAATGTACTGCTTGACAATGTTGAGGAAGCTGACAGCCTCCCGACCATCAATGAGACGGTGGTCGTAGGTCAAGCTGATGTACATCATCTGTGGAAACAAGGCGTTAGCTTGTGAAGCGGAATGAAAGCAAATAAAAGCGTGCAGACTTACAGGTCGGATCTCGGCCTGGCCGTTGATGGCCATGACGCGCTGCTGGATACCGTTCATGTTGAAGACGGCGGACTGGGGATAGTTGATGACGGGGGTTCCAAACATGGAGCCAAAGATGCCGGGGTTGCTGATGGAGTAGTTGCCACCTTCGAGATCTTCCATGGTGAGCTTTGCATCGCGAGCCTTGACACAATTAGCGCATTCGTCACTCCAACGTCCGTATATATGCTCACCTTCTTGGCCAGAGCAGCCACCTCTCGCTCTAGCTCGACAATGCTTAACGTATGTGTGTTTCTCAGCACAGGCGTAACAAGACCCTTGGGCGCCGACACAGCGATACTGATATCGACGTAGTCTCTCCATGTGGTGATCTCCTTGTCCGTGTCAATGGCGGCATTGACCTGAGGAACCTGAAGGGCAGCGAGGGTGGTGGCCTTGGTAAAGGCACCCATGTAACCCAGGCGCACGCCGTACTTCTCGGCAACTTCCTCCTTGTACTTGGATCGCCAGGCCATGAGGTTGGTCATGTCGACTTCTTGGATGGTGGTGAGGGAAGCGCAGGTGTTTTGGGATTGCTTGAGGCGGCTCGCAATCGTCCTTCGCATACGGCTCATTTTCTCCTGCACGACAAGTCTCATTAGCTATGCGTATGGCAATTGCGACATCTATAACACTTACAACTCGCTCGGTTCTTGCGGGACCTCCGGTGAATGCGCTCGCGGGGGCGGCAGGCTCGGGCTTGGGCGCAGGCTTCGACTGGGCGGGCTTCGCGGCCTTGGGAGGCTCATGGGGAGGTGTCTGCTCTTTGGTATGGTTCTCTTCAGCCTTGGCAGGCTCGGAAGGCTTCGTCTCTTGCTTGGGCTCCTCCTTGGGTGGTTGTTGAGCCTCTCCCTCGCTCTTGGCAGCACCGGCATCGCCGCCCGTCACAACACGAGCGAGGTCCTGTCCAACGACAACTGTATCACCCTCGGCGGCAAAGTATTCGACAACGACACCAGTTTCCTTGGGCGCAATGGAAATGTCAATCTTGTCCGTCTCGATGCTGGCAAGCTCCTCGTCGGCCTCGATGGTCTCGCCAATCTTCTTGGTCAGGCTGGCTAGGGTGCCCTCGTTGAGGGACTC
The DNA here is from genome assembly GCA_006518225.1 of Fusarium neocosmosporiellum. Classification (NCBI taxonomy): domain Eukaryota; kingdom Fungi; phylum Ascomycota; class Sordariomycetes; order Hypocreales; family Nectriaceae; genus Fusarium; species Fusarium neocosmosporiellum. The sequence goes on along the minus strand of SSHR01001005.1, from coordinate 40,174 downwards.
GGCCATCGGGGGCACCACTACGATTTCTTCGCCATTGAGGATGCTCGAGCGGTGGAAGAGACGGCGCTGGGTGTCTATTGCGCTGCGGCGGCAGAGGAAGGCATTGGCGTGGGCTCGAGGGATCGCGCGCGAGAGGCCGGCGAGGCCAGCGACGGCCTTGAATCGTATAGCAGAGGCCATCTTTACTCTGATCCGTAGGAATTGGTGACAAGAAGAAAGGACAGAGCCACAGCTTGCGGGGGAAGATCAAGTCGGGATTAATCTAACCGAGCTTCTGAGGGCATCGCACGGACTCTCTCTCTCTTGGTGTTGCGATTGAGCGGGCAAAGGGAGGAGGTGATGGTTCGACGAGCAAAAGAACCTTGGTTAAGAGAGAGGCTTTACAAGTCCGAGGAAAGTCCAGTCGACGTCAGGAAGTAAAAGCTACGTACCCTCGGCGAATGGTGAGTATGCGATTCCAAACGGCTAAACGATAATAATATTCGGACGTCGGACATTGAAACCCGGCGTGGTGAAGCCGTGAGGATTACATTGCCGAGCTCGGCTATTACGTTCTTTTTCTCCAGTCTTTATTACCCTCAGATGCCTCCGGGGCTGAAAGATTGGGTCGGTTCAAGATTCTCTATGCCGAAAGATCCAGATTGAAACAAGATGGTTCCTGTCCTCAGGTCAAGTCCTGCCGCAGCTTTGGCTTCGAGGCTAGCGTAGCCGCAACCCATCACCTCGGTGAGTCAAGGTGAGTGCCGAGAACTCATCGATACCTCAAGCACCGTGTCTTTCAGTCCTGAAAGAAACTCGACACTGTACAAGCCCACTGCAGGTCGGGCACACCTTGGAGCGCCACCTGCATCGTTCGGTACCGGTATGCTGGTTCATCAACCCAGTCGTCTGGAATGGCGCACTAGGATGTGTCTTGTCTGGAACAAGCATTGCTGATCAGCTCTCTCGGCGAGTTCCATGCTCGTATTTAACGGTATTGTATTTGGTATCTCTGTATCAAATCATGCTCTAATAGAAGACAAAACGCCTAGGGTCGCCCCTTGTCCCAGCTCATGGTCGTCATACCCGTTCGACATTTACTGCCGTCTCATTATGTACGTGGATGCCGCCCTGCTCGAGGTCCCGAAAGTCCCGGGATGACGTGTACTTTCGCCAAGGGCTCGATATCACCGTCTGCGCGCTGTGCGGCCAGTCGGGCGCTTCAAAGTCTGAAGGTCCAGGCTCCATCCCCGGTGTCAGCTCGTGTGTTGAGCTCGAACCGTCGCCGTCGCGCTCTTTGGTCTTGGTGATGCCCGTGAGCTTGATGCCGTTGCTGAAGGGCGCGCTGGCTTTGGTCGATTGTCCGCCGCCGCTGTTGGAACTGAGGAATGATCCCGGGAGGATCTTTCGGGCGATCGGCCGAAGCATTGGTAGAGAAGCTATCACATCGATCAGTAACTCGTCAACTATGTCAATACTTGACAGGACAGCATACCAGCTATTACGGCCAGGTTGCATTCCGAGATGGACCAGGCGTAGTGGGGACCGAATTGCAGCGTCGGCTCTGGAGAGTCCGATTTGTACTTGAAGGATTCGATGAGGACAAAGATGGAGGCGAGGCAGGTCCTGGATACCAGTCAGCGAGACTCTAGCAAGCCTCAAGCTGCACACTTACACAGCGCCAAACGCGAACAAGGCAATGACGGCAACCTTTTGGCCTTTGGGAAGATGAAGCCTGCCGACTTCGATGGCGGGCAGCGCGAGGATGGCGCAGTCGATCAAGACGTGCGTCAGGACGGTCGAGAAGAAGAAGGCGGATTCGCGGACATGACACTTTTGAGTCTTTGTCTCGAGGGGCTCTTCCCAAAACGCTGAAGTGGGAATGCATTGGAGTGTCACCATGAAGAGTCGGAGGAAGAACCAGCTGACGGTGACGGCCGAGAGGACCTGGATCGGGACGCGAATATCGGAATATTGAAAGAGTCGCCAGTAAAAGGTAAGAATCGCAAACTTGGAAAAGGCGATGGCAAATGTGTAGGTCATGCTCGTGCACCAGATCTGCAACCAAGCAGTCCGCTGCTTGTCCGCGTACGTATAGTCCTTGGAGAGGTTGTAGTCCATCGGTCGACCGAGTCCATTGCGAATCCCTAGACGATGTCAGAAGAGCTAGGATCGAGGAGCGAGCTGCGCATACAGATCATCCCGTTGATCAAGAGGGCCAATGAGCCGATCTAAAAAATGAGGTTATTCAGGATATTCGCGCATCCAACGGTCGAGTCGCGACCTACCCAGCCCACAATGGCAAACACATCGTCCCAGCCATATCCAGTCTTTGTGATTCGACGCGAGAGGAGTCGGAGGAGGAGGGCAGCAGTAGCCAGAGGAAGCGTCACGGCGGCTGCGGCGATGATATTGGGGGTATCATCCCTCATGGTGATGCATGATTGTGGGTATCGAGACGGTCCCGCATGAGCGTGTGTCGATGGACGACCGGGGAAGCAGGAAGTAAAACAGACGGGAGAAGAGGGTCAGCCGGGCATTTGACGACTATGTAGACTTGTAGAATGACTCGAGGTGTGTCCGAGTGGGCGAAGTTTTCCTTCTTCCTCCCCCAGACCCCATTAGGCTCCAAGGACACAACAGTCACATCATTAGGGGACCCCCATGGGGAGAGGATGATGCTGTGGAGGGACGGATCGCTCCCCGGCCTGGGAATCCCCTCCAGGCGGTTTCTAGCCCCTCCTGAGGAGGGTCGTGATAGGCCAGCTCGCTACGAGGATGCAGATCATGGTGGCGACGGATCCTGGTGCTCGGAACCGCTCACGCGCGGCGAAATTGCAACAGCTTCGCCTCGGCTTGTCCGACACGCCGCCCGCCTTCTTGTTCTTGTCTAGCGGGTGTTTCTACGGCGCAAGGATGGTGGTTGTAAGGATCGTCAAGGGCGGTCATGTACAACCATGTGCCTGCATAATCGCAGCCATCATGCATGTACCTACTGTCCGTCCGTTCAGGGCTCAATCCGACGTCTTCCGACCAATCCGAATTTTGTTTATCGCAAGGATTTTCATAAGGGGCTTTATCAGCCAACACCAAGGAGCGGCATGCAATATCGGCTTTTGGGCGTTCAATAAAAAGGCGCATGAACCGGTGGGATGACCGTTGGGGATTTGGGTTCGCGACAGCTTCTGTTTCCAGAAACCTTACACTGGCAAACTAACCAAAACAAAGTCTAGGCAAGCTCAAAGGAAACAGACGAAACTCAAAAGCATCCACCGGAAAAGCCAAAATTGTTCTTCAATCCCCTCCCCCGCAAGCCCTCCATCGGCGTTTAGCTCCCGGAGTTGTCAACAGGCCACAAGCTAAGCATGGCCCCCCCGGATCTTGGCCTTTGAAATAACCGCGAAATGGGAATTTTCGAATCCCTGCTTGATAAGGGCTGAGGCTTTTAATGCTCCCCCCATGTGGCAGCAAGGTTTCACTGTACACCATCAGTCTGACCAAACTTTTCGACGCCGCTTGTTGAAGCCTCTTATGGTTACATGGATGACTTGGGATACGCCTCGGACATGGCGCGTCAACTATTTCTTAGGTCTTGAGCCTCAACTGCACTACCTTTGTGGCATGTTGGCGTCAGCTCAGCCCTCTCGCAGACGACGTACGGCATCTCACGCCATTCAGCCCAACCCGTCTCGACCACCCGAGGCTGGAGGCTGGATGGTACAGTGGTGAGACAAAACGGTCGCTTACACGCAATCTAAGCATGGGACAATAAGCATATTGCCATCCTAGCTCTTGCTGTCAAAAGCCCCTGATCAATAGAGCACGCACAAGTGAGTATATGCACTATATGCTCATAGAATTGTGGCTATCCTTTGTAGGTAGTATTGATGGCGCATTCATCCAGTATCCTGGGCGATTGATCAAGTCTAGTCGTATCAAGCGACACTTTTGTCCTTCCACCGGAGTAACGAAAATGTCCTCACTCTCAAGTCAGCATCGTCATGACTTCTCAAAGTGCTCTGTTATTCTGATCAGTTGACCTTCACCTCGTACAAACGGACTGTCCCCTGCTGAGCCTCAGTGAGATGCCGCCTGTACTTGCACCACCTCAAGATGATTGTCACACTGAGGCTCAACCGTCCCCTCCTTGAGCAAGAAAAGGACCGCCGAGGAAGGGCCTGGTGATGGTGTCTTCTCAAGATCCTTTGCCACCACTTTCTCAGACACTGATCCCAGACACCGCCAAATGACCGCCCCAACACCTTCCCTGCGAGATGCCCCGAACGAATGCGCCTTCCAAGGCGAACCAGATATCTACGGATTCGACATTCGACTCGGTATCTACCTCCAATGGACATCGGTCCTCATCGTCAGAACCTTCAAGCTGAGAGGCAGGGCCAGCTTGGCAAAGTCCTACGTCATCTTCATCTTTGCCATCTTCATCGCCCTCCTCTTCATGACCGCGAACACTGCACCGTCCGCCGATATAGACAAGCCGTCTGAGGATGCGCCCAAAGGCCCCTACGCCGTCGAGGTCATGATCCTCACCTACATCATCTTTGGCGGTGTCTACATCGTCCTGCTGACCGGCAACGACCCGATGCCCATTCAACGCTTTGACGTTGACACTGTCTTGCGCCTCTGTCGACAATTCGTCTTTTGGTGTGTGTTGACGGCTGCTTCTGTCTACTACATCTGGTTCTGGCTTGATGGGATACAAGGCAGTGGCTTCCTAGAGACACCAGGAGGGTGCGGCACATACGGGTTCCTCTTTGCCAAGGTATCGCTATACAACTCGTCAGTCAAGACCTTTGCTTTCTGTTCAATATTGGTCACGATAGGATGGGCCTGGGGGTTTGCCGTGTATTGTCTGGCGGTAGCCCCCTGCAACTATCCCATACGCAACGAGTCCCGGCTGGCTAGAGCCATCAGATACCTTCGAAGGTTCAACAGGACCCCTTCTCAGTCAAAAGACTTAGAGCGAAACGCTAGGAGAGAAAAGGTACAGAGGTATGTGATGTTATGCCACATCTCAAATCGGGCTCATCTGACTGGAAGTAAGGATTATAAAAATCTTGGTACCGTACCTGAGAGTCTTTTCGCTTGTGTATTCCATCACTGGAATCGAGTTGACTTTGTACTGGAACGGTGTCGGGGGGGTATATGATGTGAACTCGATAGGCTAGCTGATCCCTCTCACCATCGGGCTCTGCGGGCTGGTGCAGACACTCTACGTGCCTACACTCGAGGTTGGTCTATTTAGCTGTCAAGGAATATTTTACAATGCTAACCGTTGAAGTGGCTCATGAAAAAGTTTGGCCATGGCTGGACCCGCGCAGAACAGATTGATCTCGAGACTGGCTCAACATAAGATCCTCCACGGTGCATCCACTTCTGCCGCTTGCTCACACTCCTCCCTATGCCACTTTGGTCTACACCAACATCTCTTGAGCGCTCTTCTATCTGTTATCCACATGGCCAAATTTTACCCAGACAAGCTTCCCGACAGTGATCATGATAGGGGACCAAGCCCCTGATGAGCCGACTTCACCTCGTGATAGCCCGGCGATAGAGGTATCAAGATACGTGGTCCAGATGCCTTGTTCGCCACCAGGATTCAGACTCTTGGCGGCTTTGTCTCAATAGACGAGGCAGAAGGCTGTATGTCGGCAATAAAATGATTCAATGCAAAGAAGTGCCTAGGCAGAAGATGATTGGAAATTCAACCGACTCCAATCACGCAGCTCCAGGAACTCTCATGAATCGAGTCGCAAACGAATCTTGGTTGATGTCACAGCTCAGAGACGCAGATCTTCCGCCATACTCGCCCACCGTACCAGCCAAGCAACCTCGCGAGGGTCTATCATAGATGCCCGACAGTAGAAGTCAATGAACCAGAGCCAGCCAGGGCTCCCGGACTGCCACGCGATTAACAGCAGCAACAGGCCGGGTTGGAACTACATCAGAGACCACCGAAAATGGGCACGGCCAGCGCCATAGCGAGATGGGCCGTGAGGGGGTTATAAGGCGCGGGTCGACAGGACTAAGTTGCGTGTTCGTCTGAAGTTGCAACCACACCATGAAGATAATATTCCACCGCAGAAGTAAAGAGGAGTCGGGGTGAATGTTCTTACTGTTCAAGCCGAGGCCAGCGTTGCCAACCAAGAAGTCAGTCCCCAAGCACGTAGAGAACGATACCTGTCGCGCCATCCAGCCGTTGCGACTCGCTTGCTCACAACCCCCGACCCCCGGGTAAGTTGACGCTTCGTCGGACGTTTGTGAATGTCATCTCCCTCCCCATCCTCACCCTCAGCAGCGGTTTGAGACTTTAAGAGAACCAATATACGATTGTAGGCCCACAATCGACCTCCATGTTGTGCTGCTACCGCAAATGTCTCTTGCTGATGTTTACGGTATCACTCCCACGCCAGTCGCTTGTGACTTGACGCATTGGCCCGTCCAAGAGTGGTATTTGAAATTGTTTCCAAGAAAAGAAAAAAAAAAAATCTATATATATTTACATCGAAGTTGTACTTATCGAGATCTACCTGTATAGGCCGTCAAGCAATTGCATCTACGGTCTCTGGGCGGCATGTCACGGGCCCATGGCTTCTATCGCCAAGGTTTTGAATGCGCAAAACGTAATCTCCCTATGAGAATCTTCTCAAGGTCGGGAGTGTAATCGAGTAGCCCGCCCACCCGTTCTCTCGCATCTTTTCGTCGAGGAACTGACAGACTTTTTCAGACGTGACACGCTTCTCACTGTCAATCTCCAGCATCCTGTCACGGATAAAGTCCAGGAACTCTGTCAAATAGTTGGATTCACGATCGGGTCCCAAGATTGCCTTCTTGTTCTCCTCAATGCACTGCCCAAGCTGTTAGCGTCAGTGGATGTAGGGGTGCGAAACCAGTGAGACCTACATCGATTACAGCTTTCTTTAGAAAGAAGCCGCCGGGGATCAACGGCTCCCCATCCTCGGTGTGTACTGTCCCATAAAACGTGTCTTCGTACCAATTTCCTTTGCGGCCTGGATCTTTCTCACCATGGCGAGCCTTGCCATATGCCTCGACCTTGTCTGGACCTCGGATGGCCCAGGTCAAGAGCATGGAGAAGACACAACCCAAAGCCCAAACATCTGACCTTCTGGACACATAAAGAAAGTCCTTTGTCTGTTCGGGGGACGCATAGGTTGGAGACATGGGCCCATTTCCGGGCTGCTTAGACCTCGAGGCAATGGTGTGGAACTTGGTCAAGCCAAAATCCGACAGTTTCAGCTCGCCAAGGTCCTCGCCCTTAAACCTCAGGATATTCTCGGGCTTCACGCCCCGTGAATTCCGTAGTTGTCCTTCCACTCGTCTTTATCGGAGTCATCGCCGCTGCGAAACTTGGGCTTGGCGTTATGCATTCCGTGGAGGCCCTTGGCGATGCCAGCACACTGCTTGGCGAGCCATCGAGTGAGGACTCGTGAGGCATCGGGTTTTGAACCGAGTAGCTCAGAAGGCTCTTTGTCCATGAGGTCGGCCAAGTTGCCCTCGTCGGCCCACGGGAAGAGGAACGAGAGTTCTTCTCCGCACTTGAAGGTGGCAAGTAGCTCAATCACATGAGGCCCAGGCGGAGTCTTTCTCAGGGCATAGAGCTCCCGTTGAAACTCTTCTTGGTAGGTCTCTTGGTCAGTAGAGCGTAGAACCTTGAGAGCAAAAGTGTCGTGTCCCTTCTAGAGCTACTTATCAGACAATGGCCTTTATCTTCTCAACTCAGGGAGGGGGACTCACAAAGGCGTGATGGTCAGGGTGAATTTGAACCATGTAGACTTTTGCGAATCCACCATTCTGCTTGACAGGCGTACGAGACGTCCACGGCATAATGGTTTCGGAATGAAGCTGATACTCCAAAACCCGGTTTTTGGGTCTGTAAATGAACGGAACATTGATCTGCCATTGTTCGCGATGAAAACTGCGCATGAAGCTCGTGTCTTCCTTCCGGAAGCAAGTTTTGCGCTTGCTGGACTGGTTATCGGCGTGGCCTTGGGGGCGGAGGATCCCCTCTACACGGTCAGATGTGAATGGGAGATCCTCGTCGGAGAGACCGGCCTTGAAGAACCGATCCAGTTTGTCTAGCTCCTTGATCAAAACAAGTATTGCAAATATCATGCGAGCCGAGCGTCGAGTCTTGGAAGTTCCAGACCTGTTTCCAAGCACATAGTCAAGGTACATGGGCACATCGGACTCGCCAAAGACTGTCTTCAGCTCACGAGCGACGTTGGAACGGTGGCAAAGCTGCGATAACTTTGTTCGGGGCAACCACTCCTTGGTTTTCTCTTCAAAGTGCGGTACCATGGCGCCGCAGAGGCAGTCGGCCAGCGTGCCAGGACCTCCCGGGTCTACCCCGAGAAGGGACGTGTTGTTAGTGTCATTCTGGGGTGACGATGGTGACATTAGATCGCTTTGAGAGCGGCCATAGTCGTAGACGTGGCTAGAGCTCCCAGACCTGTCAGAAAGAGTTTTGCGTCTCTTGCTGATCTGGTTGTCGTCGGGGAGTGGATCAATTGCAGGAATGTTTGATGGCTGTTTCCGCTTCCCAAAATCTTTAAGGAATTCGTTGGGATTCGATTCTTCCCAGGACATTGTTTCTTCGGGTGTACACAAGATGGAGTTGTTGGTGTTGGATCTTGGAGGGGTCAGAGGAGCGGAAGATGAGGACGTTTCGACTGACGGCGAGACCGAAAGTCGGGGCAAGACACGGGCTAAATCCGGGCTATGAACTTCCGATCCACCACTGCACTGCCAGTCCGCCAGGACGGCACCGAGTATGCCTTGGGGGGGCTTGTGACAAAAGCCACCCCAGCCTTGTTGGCCACCAGAGAGGAGAGCTGTGCCTTTGCAGGAAGCTGGCCAACCAGCAGGCTCAAAGCCAATGTGACAGCTTCACTTTCAACCCCCCGGTTGTGGCTCTGTAGCAGAAGGTGGTGTATAGCTCTTCTTCATGGATATTTCCTATTGTGTAGAGAACTGCGCGCGAGGGGGGTCAGGCAAATGGTCAGCATCCTGGCAGTGCTCTTCATGACCTGCTCACTATTCACTTCATAAGCCGCCCCTTGAAGCGAGGCAAGCGAGGCAACCAACCACCCACTAAAACAGAATGACTCCTTGTTGCTTCCCATGGCACTTGATATCTTGGCCTTCCGGTTGCCTCAAGGGATATAAAAGGTAACCTCAATCTCGTATCTTTTGAGTCAACCAAACTTTGTTCAACAAGATTCCTACCTGCTTCTCCTCTACATCTGCTTCATCGGTAGCCAAAGCTTTATTCCTGAAACTACATCACTCTTCTCATCACAACATGTCGGTATCCTCCTCGCAGCTGGGGCAGTTCCCCAACGACATGGACACTCTTCTCCCTGGACGATGGGTTGACCCAACCAAGCTAGAGAAACTCCTTAACCACCTCTTCGAGGATCAATATGCTGTTTCTGTAAGCCTCCACTCTCCAATTCCACTGTGCATCGCGATCACTGACACCAATCAGATGCGAAACAACTCCTACGTAGTGTGAGCCTCACGACGGCTCGGCGACGACGAAAAAGAGAAGTGCCTGAGGCCAGCGTCGAGGGGGTTCACCCGGGTGCTCTGATCATGCTGGCATGCCTCAAGTGGCCGCACCTTACAATGTAAAGTCTCAGACGAGAATGTATGGATGGAGTTTTTGGGTGTTTTAGAGGGCATTTAAGGCTGTAAACAAAAAGAATCACCCGATTCACCACTCAAACGAGTTACTCTGCACTACATGAACAAATGCTAATTCATCTAATCATTATCCAGCTTGGACAACAGTGAAGGACGTAAATCGCGACGCCTGCTATTACCCACGGAAATGGAGTCTCATCTTCTCATTCACCTCGTCGATTTCGGCCTAGGGTCCAACCATGAGCCACAACGCAGGCATGAAGGTGTCTTTGCACTCACTTGGCTCAGACGCTGAGGGACTACGATAGTCCAGTTGTTGTTCCGCATTTTGGACAATATTAGCATTTTTGCGGGTGATGGTGGGAAAGGGTGACCTGCAGAAGCCGTGTACTGTTGACCAGGAAATTTCTGGTCGAGATATTTCCTCAGGATGTCGCCGTTGGCGTAGTGGATGGGGAGAATCTGCGTATACATTTGATCAACTTGATCCAATGCCGTCTTGTCGCCTCTTTTTTTTTTCATTAATTGCCAACAGCAATCAATGGACCACAGGGTGTTATTGAGACCGAGAAGAAGAGAGTCGGACAAGATTGTGGTGAGTTTTGACATCACATTCAACCGGAATTGACACCGATATTATATACCAATGGGCCTTTACCCCCTGTGCTTGGTAATTGTTATTAGACAACGCTTCTCTTTGGGCATTTTGGGTCGTCTTGATCTCACTTCCCGAGAGCCTACCTTGAGGCCTGACATCGTGCAGTTTGGAGTTTCCACAATCCCCAGAGCCTGGGTTTTGAGGACACCCAATAGCCTCTCGCGGACCAGGCGCTCCTCGTCTCAGGGCGACAAAGTGAGGCTCTGCCAAGTCGCTGATTCCCGAGTGACGTGATGTCAAGAAGTCGGCTGCGAATGTGCACCTCTCCCTCGCCACATCCTGCGCCTCGTCAGTGTTCTTTCGGTGTGATCCCCGCATGGCACAGTTGAAAAATAATGCCTCGTGACCCTTTTACATATGCACCTGTGAGGCAAATATCTGGTAATTGGCTGATACCTCGGGAACTGACTCAAGAGCAAGACGGTTTATAACAGCCTCGATTGGTCTCGGCGGTCAGTGGGAGTATCCTGCTGCAACTCGACCTGCATCGAAGCGATCCTTGGTCGGCATGAACTGGTTACGCCATGACTCCGATATCTCCGATGGGGATATGAAGACCTTATTCTTTCAGGATCATGGGACAAGTCGCATACTCAGTCTTTCTAAGCGATCCGGGGTATGAGCCTCAGCCTTTTCCTGCAGCAAATGTCTGACCTTACAGTTCTCTCCAAGACAAAGGTTCTGGGACCTGTCCAGTGAATTAGAGTGGCAGTCCTGGCTCAATGCGGTTTGAACTCCCCGGTCTCTTTTTGCTGCACGTCTACTGATCGTCATTAAGGGTCACCTCAAAGACGGCGATGGTGCCGAGAGCACCCTCAACATTCTGTAAGCATCCATGCCGACAGGAGGTCTAAGATACTAAGTCATCGCTAGATTTTGTGGGCGGGGAGAGAAGAGTTACTCCGATCCCTTGATAGTGGCACATTTGCCATTTCCCAAGCCAATCTTTGATCAAGTCAGGGCCGAGTTTCGGGTGCACGGGTCTATCGCCCGAGTGATCAACAGAAACACCAGGTGTGTCTTTATGGACATACCATTTGAATACACCGAAGACTCGGGAGAGATCGATATCGGTATTTGCTCATTTTAGGACATCGAGCGTATGCATTTCTAACGTGGCCTCAGTCTATAACTGTCGAACAGCAGGGACGTGGCCTCGCGATATGGCCTTATCTGTCTCTTTCTCGCCCAAGACTCTCACTACCTATGCTGTCGTGTACGGATGTGACAAAGAGGCTGCAAACTTTCTCACATCAAGGCTTACTGGAACTGATCATCCCGTCTTCCACCCGATGCTCTTGCCAACGCTCCTTGCCGATATGGAAAGAGAGCGTCAGATTGGTCTTTTGCGTAAGAATTCCACAATAATGGACCAGCTCGCTGTCGATCTAACAATCAACAAGGGTTTGGAGACTGATGGATCAGACTCGCAACCAGTTCAAAACAAGGAGCCGATTGAGCTCTGGCAAGACATGAGTTATTTACAAAATGGCCTCCAGAACTGGCAGTGACAAATGCATAGGATGATGATTCACCTTGGAAGGTCATCCAACATCATGATACCAGACACAATGTGCTGTGACGTCGAGACTCAAAAGAGTTTGGAGAAGCTGACGATTCCCGAGATTCGGATCCGGAAGAGACCGGAGGAGCTGATAGACGAGTATGACGAGCACATTCGAGATTGTGCCACCGTGACTGAGGGATTGAAGCTGGCAATGTCAATGGTGAGTACTATAGATGTTATCTATCTAGTGTTATGAAGACCATCTCACTCTGCTGAACAGGATACCCGCACAACGAACCAAGAGATCGCCCACAGCAGCTTGGAGGTTTCCAGACTGGCCCAAAAAGACGGCAGCTTGATGAAGTTGATCGCTTTCGTCACCATGTTCTTCCTCCCAGCCACGTTTACTTCGGCAAGTTCGAGTCCCATTAAGCTGTCTGGTATCTCAATTCCGGGGCTAATTCAGGCAAAGACATTCTTCTCGATGGACTTTTTCGACTGGCCCAAGGCCCCCGGCGACATTACAACTGGGTACATATGGGTGTACGCACTTGTCGCGGCTACTCTCACGCTCATCACAGTGGGTTTGTTCACCACCTGGAGGCTGAGGGGGAGGAAGGCCCCGAGGAGGGCGAAAGGCGGCCAGGCCACGGAGGTATGATTAGAGTAGGTATATCATTAGTCTTTCATACAGAAATCTTTGTAGCCACCATATTTCGTCGCCAGTTTCTGCTGTGGGGACCGTGTTAATATGGATGCTGTCCCCAACTGCAACCTGGGGTCTGTCGGCCCGGGAGTGGGACAAGCAAGGTAGACCTCGGTATGATCGGGATTGGCACGCACTCAATGAACGTCATGCCCCAGAAGAGTCAACAGAAGGCGTGATTGGGCCTTTCTATTGCAATCAATGAATTGCTTTCCTGAAAACAGACGTCGCCCCCTGCGTCATGATGAACCTGCTAAGCGCCGACCGGGGACGGCGCTTAATGAAACGCAAACCATCGGAGCTGAACATCACCAACGAGTTCAGCTACGTAAAATTCTTATCAATTCAAGTAATCTAGGCAGTAAATGTCATGCTAAAAGGACGTTCTTAAGGATAATTGCTCTTGATCAAGTTGGGTACTCAGCCGTGAGGCCCAAACCGCCACGGGGCAGACATGACACCTTCCCGAAACATGGAGTTTCCGGCTTGGCTGTTGGTTCTACTCTTCTCATGCATGCAACCGCTGCCAAGGTCTTTTAACTCGCTAGACTGCGCCCTAAAAGTATCACCATGGCTCTGGCCTGGACAAAGGGACCTGTTGGTGCCTGCTCCCAGATCCGCCCCAGCCTTTGTTGGGCCCAGGTTTCCATTCTTCCCCCATATTCTCAATTTCTCTGTTACATGCTGCTCATGCCTATTCCTTTGCCAGTTTGCGCAGCTCAATGGCTACGATGACGAGGCTCATCTCTATTCTCTTTTTCCTTTGTTATCTACAGAGGGGGTTTGCCGCCAAGCAATGTTACTACCCGAATGGAGAAGAGGCCCCTGATCACCCTTGCGATGAGGATGCGGAGGTGAGCGCATGCTGTGGAGGAAGCTTCGGATCGATCTGCATGTCGAACAAGCTATGCGCAGGAGGCGACGGAGGCATAGTACGGGGTTCTTGTACAGATAAGGACTGGGCATCGCCAGAGTGTCCACTGTATTGTCTTGGTAGGTCCCGGACTCTATCGCAGTCGCTGAACTTGTGCTGATATGATCAAGGCGCCGACACTGGAGGAACCGACTTGGTGGGCTGCTCGAACGTCACGAATACCGATACGTCCTACTGCTGCGATCACAATGCGAACTGCTGCGACAACGGCGTCGGAAGGTTCAATGTGTATCCCTCGAAGCCGAAGCCCTGGGCTACATGGAACCGACAAGCGACAGAATATCTAGTTGTTGGCACGATGTACACTGGCGATCCCGCCTCCTCTACCGCTGAGGCTACGACGACTGGCGCATCTTCGACTGCGACTACAACATCGGAAGCGGCCACGTCGACCACAGGCGAGGCCCAGGCACCCGAGTCGACCGAGGCACCAGCAGCCGGACTCTCGACTGGCGCCCAGGCAGGCATTGGAGTTGGTGTCGGTGTTGGAGTGCTCGTAATCGCGGCTGTGGTATACCTTTTTTGGAAGATGCGCAAGAATGAAAAGGCCGCCAAGAAGGACAACAACGGTGCGCCGCAGATGGACACTGCCTGGCAGCAGACCCATTACTTGCCAAAGGAACCACAGGAACTTCATGGGCACCAGTTTCAGGGCTATGGTGTTCGGGCTGAGCTGCCAGCGCAAAATTGATGGATGCCGGGTACTTCAATCGTGGGAGTCTCGGTTTAGAGTTGGGGACTGATACAGTAATGGGTGGACTGGACAAGGCGTGTCTGTGAGAGCGTAATAGATACCATTTTGTAGCAATTGCCAAATATTTTAACCGTACTTTTAATTCACGAGAAAAATGATAAGCTTGTTGGATCAATTCACGAATGATCGACTACACAGACATGTCATCCCCGGAACAGGTCCATTGCTAACCACTACTTGGTCAGTGTCTAACACGCAGGAATCCAGTGCTGCAGGTCCTTGCTCTACTTTACTTCTTCAGTATCTGACAGAAGAGTGACGTGCTTGTCATTTTGTTTAACACATCGACCAGATTTCTAACAGCTTCGTCTGGTTTGTCACAGTTCTGACAGGAGATTCTGACAACTCTGTGGCATTTCTGACAACAGCCAGTTTCAAGGCCTGCCATACCGAGCTCCAAAGGCAATAGTCGTGGAATCAGACAGAAGTCCTCTCATCAAACCGTTCAGTCTTCAAACTATTTAAGCAGCTAGGTCTGCACCGTTGTCCGGTATTCACAGCCGCCTTCCCAAGACCCAATAACAAAGAGTGTCTGGCATCAACAATGCCTTCATCAAAATGTACCGCGCTACGGTCTACGCCAAGAGAAAGGAGGGTGTGAGCCAGGAAGAGTTCTTTCGCCGCTTCGCCCGCCAATTGGTCGGCCCAATGATCAAGACGCACAATGGTATATCCGACATCCAGGTACTGTGGCTGCGCCTCACAAAACATCAACACTTGTTCTAAATCTTGGCTTTAGCACCACGTCTTTGACGCCTATGCCTTATAACTCGGAGACAAATGAAGTGTAATACGAAAATCCATTTTCGTTCTCAGAGCTGAGTTCCTGTCGATTTAGGCTGAGCTGTCGCTAAGCGAGAGCTGAGGGTGAGGCTGACTTTTGGTGGGTGAGAATGCGGAATCGCGTCTGAACAATAGGGCTCAAAAGGCACATGGTAAGGTGGTCGAACTGTATCCAGAGGCACTTGAATAAGAGTCAGGCTTGGGTTTGTTTCGCTAGAGGAGATTCATGGACGATATCCCGGATGGTCTATGCAACCATCTGATTTCCCATGGTTGTATTATCGTGATCTCACCATCCAGCATTCTAGAACTGGCGCACGACCGACTTTCAGCCGCGTGACAAACGCTTCAAGCCACCATGCATGGACCTTTTCACCCATCAACCGTTGTGGCAATGTTGGGCCAATGAACAAAGCCCCAAGAAATCCATTGCAGGATCGGCTTGCCAAGCAAGTCATATTCGCCAATGGGGTTGTTTCTCCCTGCAAGGGCCTTTTTGCGTGTGTGCATCGTTCACCCTTAGTGACTCTGCGCGTTACACCTGAATGCAAAGGACTTTCACCGACAAGGCTGATTGGTTGCTGGTCGTAATTCCAACATTTCTGTGGCTGGGCCAACCCTCGGGGAGGTCTCTGGGGCATGGTAGAGTAAGGTCCAAGATATCTTATATATCTCCTGTTTCTTCTTACACCATCTAAATTAACTCAGCTTCTTCAATCACACTTGAGCATCTCTGCGCCAGAGGACTTCTCCGCCTTTCCCCCCTTACCCACATGCACCTATTTTCCCCACGTCAGCTGTTCTTCAGAATCCGTAATGAGCAGCTCAGCCCAACCCCACAGACCGCCACTGCAGGTCAAGCCCGACTTCGAGCCCCATCGCGCCACTATTCGGCATCTCTACACAGTAGAGCAGATGAAATTGGCCCAGGTTATGACTACCATGGAGCAAAGGCATGGCTTCCGAGCAACGTAAGAGCGTCCCTTCAGCCTCCTATCCAAGCCCCCTCTTCTGACCCATGATTCTAGTGAGAAACAGTACAAGACTACGCTGAAAACTTGGGGGCTTGTAAAGAATGTCCCCAAACAGGCAAAGGAGTCCATTGTACGAGCGCTTGAGAGCCGAGAGAGAGGGGGAAAGAAGACGGCCTCGGTCAAGCTCGGTGGCGCTCCCATGTCCGAGAAAAAGATCGAAAGATGGAGAAAGGAGATGGCCAGGGCTGCGATGCAGTTTGATACTTGTCACTCCGGTACTTGGTGTGAAGGTACGTTACCAAGCACCCCTTCCTTATCCCGAGCCTAAATCGAACATAGATTTGGAAATGTTTGACGTTGAGTTTGTGTCAGAAGACGAGGACAGAGACGAGGCCATGGAGTCTACGGACGTTGCACCAGTAGCTGGCATGGGAGAAGACTCCAGCCCTCCTGGTAGCCCACACATCATGACCTCGGCCAATCCCCAGAAGCAGCCAAGAGGGGGGCCCGACCATCAGATAAGTCGTGGAATACCTGACTTCTTTTCAACGGCCATTGAACGATTCGAAAGAGCCTGGTTGCGAGTGGATAACTTGCCAGTCCCGGACGTTGGCGACAACAAAAATTTCGTTCTCTCAAACATCGGGCATCAATTTATTGACCATGATGATGGCTTTTGGCGCCAGCCCGACCTCCTCACTGAGCCCAGCGACCTTTCTTTAATAGGGTGTGCAGACGCATCGTGGGGTTATCCCGGGCAATTCTCGAAACTCCCTGCCACGGACTCGGTGCGTGGAGAACTAGATGACGTTGAGGCCACGGGCAAGACCGGTGAAGACAACAACTGCACCAAGAACATCGACTACTCTGAAGATGCCGACTGCGCCAAAGACACGGACCACGTCGAAGAGGACAGCCGTCAAGACTTGAGAACATCGCTTTACAGAGCTGCATCGGAGGGCGATGTCCGCGGTGCTGAATCATTGCTCAACTTGGCAAAGCAACTTAGTCGTCCTTTTGACGATTCAGCCTTGTTGAATGCTCTGAAAACAGCGTCCATTAGAGGCCACGCCGCAGTCGTGAAGCTACTCCTGGAATCGGACGTTCCAACCACGAATGCTTTACGCGAAGCCGCCATGGCCGGTCGCCCTGAAGCCCTCCCGCCTCTCCTGGACAAGGCAGGCTGTCAGCCGGGTGCACTGTCGTTTGCATCCAGAGGCAGAAGCGACTGTTCGCAAGAAGACATCTGTAGACTGCTGCTTGACCATGGAGCAGACGTGGATGAGAAGTCATCCGAGTCCGGCGAGCCTGAATGGGGCCCTCCCCTGTTGGAAGCAGCCATGCACAACAACTCTGGCATCTTCAAACTACTTCTGGACAGAGGCGCAAGCTTGAGTGTAGCCTTAAAGGCTCAAAGAAATAAACGGCCTTGGGCCAAAACGTCTGGGCTCTCCCGCGCGAAGCTAGATGGCGGAACTAACGACCACGTGCTTGATGCGGCCAAGGCGTTATTCCTCGTGCTGAGAGAAGGGGACAGCAAACTGGCAGCTATCCTCAACCTGTGTTACGGTGCCAACAACAACGATGCCCTTGTCATCGCAGCCAGGTACGGTGATGAAGCTGTCGCAAAACGCCTGTTGGACGGGGGCGCCGATCCGTTTCAGCCCAACGGCAGTGGACTTTCAGCGATCGAGGCTGCGCGAAGGAGCCAGAGACAAGCCTTAGTCAAGGTGCTGCTGCGTCAACACCGCGAGTCTCCGCATGACACGGCCTCGCTGAGAGAGTGTTTTGCCTTGCGAGCCCGATTCATCTCTCAGTGCAGAAACCTCCGCGATGTGGCAGAGAGGCTCCCGGCGCACATGGCCGTGGAGGCCGAAAAGATGTCCCGGTACTTTCTCGATCACCGCTCTGCTTTCCGCTCGGCAATGTCGTCCATGAGATGTCTGTCGAAGCTCGAAGCTCCTGAAAACGTGGGTTCGCTGCTGGCTTACCTGTGTCTCGCCCGGGCGATGACGGACCTGATACGATCAAAGGCAGGCTCTGACTTCACTGGAGAGTTCCAAGAGGGCATCCGTTCGTTCTTTGACGTCTTGAGACACGGCAGGTTCAAGCCGACCAATGACACCCTTTTCTATGAACAAGTCGTGCGGTTGGCCTGGGGCGTTGAGCTCAGCCAGGAATCATCATCATCAGGCCCTGTCGACGAGAATATTCGACGGATGCAAGAGCTTGCCGCCAAGCTTCTTCTTCAGTCAACGCAGCTCATAGACCCCGAGTGCATCACCAGGGCGGACCACCATCCACTACTGGGAGAGCGAGTTGCCCCTAGGTGGCCAACACCGATGGCAAAGCAGCCAATAGGATTTTCGTCCTTCGACATTCATGGACCGGATCCGCCTCCAAAGAGTTTTCTGACTTCCCGTACCGGGAGTCCCAATCAACCCCATGAGACAGCCGAGCCCTCCAACCACGGCCACAGGCCTCCCAATCTACATTTCGGCGAGTACAATGCGAGAGATGGTGACGACATAAAAGCAGCCATCATACGTATTACCACAGGGGCCCTGTTTGCCCTGATGATACTACTCCTGAATGGTATGCCGCCTCATCAATTCCATTCCCTCAAACGCTCACTAACACTTCAACCTATCTTGGCAGCAATAACCCAAGCCACTAAAGACACTGACCCCTTGAGCGCCTTTTCCGTTGCCGGTACGATCTTTATCGCCTTCGCCTTTTCTGAAGATACCATGTGTTAACCCCAAGTAGCGTGTGCAACACGACTGCCCAGCATACCACAAACCAATCATTCCGACGCCTTTCACCACTCTGCCACATCTGTCTGTGAGGACGCGCCTTCCCAATGCACTCTAGGTGCTGCGCTGTCCACCAAGGCCTCCATGGCATGGCTGCCTAACCCTACACTTCTCTCGAGGCCAGCGACCCCCTCGATGGCCGAATGGACTCCGAACTGGAGCGATATCCGGAGCCCAAACCCGCCTTTCACTAGCTATTCGGACCCGCTGATAATGGTTGACGGCTCTCTTGGTATCAATGATAGAGCAGATTAAGTGTCCGATATACCTGGGTTGGAGTCAAGAAAGGGGCTTGCTTGTCTTCGCATCAGGTCCCCCGCCATCAGTCGTCGATACACAGCTCGACACCCTTCAACCTGGCCTAGACGCCCAGTTCCTCTTGTTTACCTCTCTCACCATAGTCGCAGCTCTGTCCTCAAATGCCGTCCTTCTTCACATCCCATGCGAAGTCCCAAGCATTGACATCTTCAACCCATCGCACGCGTCTCTTCCTTCCACTCCGATGCCCACCGAACTACAAAAAAACCATCCCTCCTCCGCTTCTCGTCGACTTCATCCCCTTTCCAGGTGTCCGGGACCGCCTTCTCCACCCTCTTACCGTAATACATTTGGAAAGGTTAGCCATTGATCTCACGGGCGGAGCCTTCAAAGTTTGGGGCTCTATGCCATGTGATGGGGCGAGCCGGGAGGTTTCTAAAGAGTCTGCAAAGAAGTGGTGGTTCTTGGTTGATGGGGAATTGTTAGCAGTGGCAGAGGTTAGAGCTATGCATTTCAGCCAGCGATATTCTGCTTGGGGCGTAACTCATCGGGACAAAAGTGGGATTCTGTTGGTCATGATTACCAAAGATGACTCCTGCGCAGGGCGTTGCGTGTAGTTGTGGTTACGTGATAGATAGCACAAAGCATTAAGCTAATTTCAACAAAGTTGGGCATTTTTTGCTGCCTGAGAACATTTTCATGTCGATCGTAACTCACGGGTCCATACCACACAATTTACAAATTGTTGACCGAAGACTGAAAGACTCTTTCTAATTTCAACCTCGAATTCCCAAAGCTCCTCAGTAGAATCCTCCCAGTGAAGAGCCACACATGGCCTGGCCATCAGAGATTCTTCTTCCTTCAAGTGCAGTACAAACCTTCCCCAACCCCGTGGGTATCCCTTAAAGCCGAAGCAGGACTGTTGAAGATTTTTCAAACGACCATAACTCATCGGTGAAGGCACTTTTAGCAGTAAAGGGCGAGAATCTCCGATGACCGTTACACTGGCAATGCTACTCGCATGCCCCATGTACTCCATCTCTACCGTGGCGGCCAAATACCCATTGGATATTTCTAGAATTCTGGAGAGGTTGGATAGCTTGATAGGAGGGACGATTCATGTGCCCCTGGAAGTGAGACGGAGGAGGAAACTTTGAACGGAGATGACCACTGGAGGTTGTCAGGGATGGGTTGCAATGTGTGGGGGAGAATGGAAAGATCGGCGACCCAACGGTTGGCCTGGGCAAGGCAACAGCAGTTCCGGTTTGATCACTCCCGAACAAAGGAAACTCGATAAGTAGGTGAACGGCGAAAGTTGGTCGGCTCCCTTCCAAAGAGGGTTGAGGGTTTCAATTAACTGTCAATTCCATCACGTGGCCGCCATGTGTTTGAGGAAAACGCGACCATCATCCCGCAGGCTACTGAACTCTATTATCCAAGTATTGAATCTGACGAGACTGGCCTTTTATCTGGGCGTGTTGGGCTTCATACGGTCAAGCTCTGTGTTCAGCAGACCTAGCTTTAAGGTTCAACTTATTGATCATATTTAATATCAGTCAGCCTCTACAGCCAAGGATGCCCTTGGATCCGGAGAGTTCACTCCTTACCGGGTTGCGGCAAGTAATATACTTTTGCCCATGGGGAACCCTGACCCTTCAGACCCCTGAGTCTAGACTCGGATGTTCGGACCGCTGACGTGCTTTTGCTCTGTGTCAAGGCCTGTCACGTTAACAGCTCGTGCCTGGTTTTCCCGGCTTTTAGCATCGATCCTGTTTGAGACGCATGGCGGGCACTAGCTCTGTAGCGCTTTGACGTTCAGGGCCGCCACGGAACGGCAAGGCTTTTAGTTGATGCAGTCGTCAACAAGCCACCAACTAATTCTTCAGGCCGTTGGTCTAGAACTTAGTCGGGCTATGGGTAGAGGTCCGCAAATAAGCACGGGAAGCCCGAGACATTTTTCAAGATATTCCAGGTATTTTCGTTGCAGGACGGTACTCGGCAACCACCCCGCGTGATAGCTCCGTTTCGACTTGGATGATCTTGCTACTCTCTGTTGGGATGTGTCGTCGGCAGTTGCTGAGGGTATCAGTCGGTTAGCCAAGTGTTGAAGTCTAAAAAGAGGAGCGCAGTTCGTGACAAGGAACAGAAGTCGGACCACTTCAGTTTGCTCATGACTCGAGTCAAGACGCTTCGGGCCTCATCGGGATGCATCCGCTGTACCCGGGCCTATCTCGTCTGCAGGATCTATCCGTACCCACAACGTTGATCTAGATGCGATCATGGAGGCCCTGACTTGTCAGCTCTAGCATCAGTGGAGTGCGTCTTCAGCGGCATCGAAAATCCTAGTTCGGTTTGAGGCTAGTGGTAGTTTGCATAGGGCATGGTGCTCTCGAGGCTCTGGTTCGCCGTGTCGGGTTTGTGTTGTGCCCAGGGGTCGAATGCAGACGTACATTAAAAAAGAAAGGGTCTTTCCTGTTCAATCTGGGGAACCGTTGTTCTTTGTTTCTTTTGTTTTCGCAAAGTTATTGTTCCTTTGTTCGTCGACATTATGCCTGTCTTTGAAGATAAACCGTCGGTATATCACACTCTTCCCCTCTGATAAACCTTTGCTCACCAATTTAGTTCCTCTACGAAATTTGGGCTCTGTATAGCGTTGGGACGCTCATTCTACTTACTCGATTCGCCGTGCGGCTCAAGACGGTCGGATGGCGTGGGTTCCAGGGCGATGACTTCTTTTCGGTGCTCGTTTTGATATTCTATGCCATGGATGGATTCACTGTCCATCTGATATGTACTCTTCGCCTACTTTTCTTGACTCTCATGTGCCATTAACTGACTGTTGACTCAGATTACCTGGGAACAAACCTAGAAGCAAGCTTCTACGCAAAATCCCACAGTCAGTTTTCCATGACCACCCTCAAGCGCCACGACAACTCACACCTCGAAAGCATTGACCGATTCTATCATAAAAGATTGTGTAAAGGGTTCAAAACTGGAGTTTGTCGCCTGGTATTCTTACACTGCTCTCATCTGGTCGCTGAAAGGAACCATGCTCTTCTTCTTTTCCCGACTCACCATTGGAACTTGGCATAGCATTCTTGTCAAGACGGCATCCGTCTGCTGCGCGGTCTCCTACTTTGCTGTTTTCCTCACGGTACGAGGGCTGTCATGTGTTGTCGGACATGACTGACTAAATGCTAGGTCACGTTTGGATGCTTTCCAACACGCAAGAACTGGCAGTAAGTTTTGTGGCTGTGATGTTCTGAATTGGTTAACTAACTCTGTTCTTTAGGGTTGTTCCTGACCCTGGAGGTTTGTTCAATTATGCTCAGACAGTCACAACATATTGACCATGGCGAATAGAGAAGTGCACCTTCAGGAGGCAGAACCTCGTGGTGACTACAGTACTCAATGTCTTGTTCGTCTCTTCTTTGTTAAATATACCCAGAGAACAACCTCTAATTACTCCTAGGACCGACGCTATGATTTTGGGTATTCCGCTGCCGCTGCTGTGGAAGCTTCAAATCCCTCTTCGAAGGCAAGCTCTATTCTGCCATGAACTCGTAACTATACTTACCAGGATCCGGTCCAGGAAACTCGTCATCGGTCTTCTTCTATCATCTGGCCTCTTCGTAATATCCGCAGCCATCATTCGTGCGACTCTGACACTCTCAGCTCATCCATCCGCCCTGGCTGTAAATGGATGGGGCGTTCGCGAAACAATCGTTGGCATCATCACCGTCAACATCCCCATCCTGCGACCCATGTTCAAACGCTCATTCTGGTCCTGGCAAAACAACACAAACATCAGCTCCTCCTTCCGAACAACCACCGGAGCTGGCAAGTCAACAGACATCACAGGGCCATATGAACTCACGCCCAGCATCGCCGAGGGATCCAAACCAAGCGACCGCGGAAGTCAGGAGTCCATCTTCAAAAAGGACAGTGTCACTATGGCGGCTGTTGTGGTCAAGACAACCTACGATGTGACTCATGAACAAGCCATCGATGAGGAAGAATCGTGGTATGGTGAACGGAGGGGGCAAACAAAGGCTTCAGTGCACGTAGAATCTCGCGTTTGATAACTGGATAGAGTATAATTAATTGTTTTCTTAGGGTAGGCATGTTCTATTCACTGTTCGCCACTCGTTTGGGGGCGTTTACACATTGTTCCTCATCAATGTTCTTGTTTAGTAAAAACAATGGGAGAGCACTCAACCTATAAATTCAGTCGCCACTCAGCAGCCAACTCAATTCTTCACGCATCCTGCCGGGTTGAGAAACTCCAGCTTTGCTTCCTACACCAACTCTCACTAACCTCACAGCGTCCCGACCCCATCCTTTCCCATCAACCGGTAGGTCGAAGCTAACCATGCCCATTCTTAGGTCCGGTCGTGACTACGACAACGGCTGGGATTACGGCGTCGGTTCCACTGTCGCCAGTACTACTGGTGACGGCCCTCCAGCGAAGCGTGAAGATCCCAAAACTCCGGTGCAAGAGTACTTCTGGCCCGTCCTCCGAAAGCACGGCCTTGGCCAAGCCGAACCCGGTGAACGTCCCGTCAAGTGCGCCTGTCCCATCTGCTACGACCACATCAGCATGGCTGGCCTCTCGACCCCCGAAGAAGGAGGCAAGCAAGGCCTCATCGCCCCTTGTGGCCATGTGATGTGTCCCGACTGTTGGCCCAAGCGGGAATAGGATCCCGAAGCCTTCGAGTTTACTCAGCGCAAGTGCCCAGTGTGCCGCCTCTTGATCGAGTGCTACTCGTGCACCCACACGGTCATGAAGGAGCCCGTCCCCGACGCCACCTGTGATATCGAAGAGCTCGAATGCGTCCCCAACTCCATGACGGAGACCTCTGTGCCGTACGAGGCCATCTGTGTCGAGTGCTGTGGCACCTTTGACGATGTCTTGAAGCACTATGCTCCCGGTGAGCCCATTGGCTGGTGGTTCAAGCCTCGCGGCCCTAGTGAAGAACGATCTTGACGTGTCTGACATTTCTGTGATGGAGTGTGAGTGTGCGCCTAATTTGACCATGCGACTTTGCTGACTTTGACCCAGTGTTGAGTTTGTCTTGCCGAGTTCATGCGAGGCCGTACGTAGAGCTAACTTTTGGTAGAGAGCTGTAGACAGACTAGACAGATTCGAAGAGAATTGAGAGGGTTAGATTGTGGAGGCAGAAAATTGGTGTTGCCATGGGTATGTAACAAAGAATCACATTTCTCGAATCATGACAAATGGGCTAATGTTGTCGCCAGGCCTGCAATTGCGCTTCAGTCAACCAAAAACTCCATTGATGCTTCTGTATCAAACACAAGTCTATGTCTATATTAGATCCCACCCGAGAGAACAAAGGAAAATAGAAGAAAACTTTTAGGCTGCTTGCGGAACAGCATAGGCAACTTCTTGCTTCTCGTCCACATGACCTGCTGCCTCATGTCGAAGAACCTCCTTGAGCTCAGCCTGCCTATTCAGGAAGCTCAGATACGTCTGCCAACCCACAGCGACGACACCGTGAAAGAGGGGCCGGTAATCCAGTGGGAGGAAGGTGAAGCTAAAGGCTGTGACGACGGGCCACAGCCTGCACGAGTTGACGATGCTGGTGGGCACCGTGTCCTTGACGCGCTCGACGGTGCCCTCGATGTTCTCGCCGGAGAGGATAGCTTGGGAGCCGAAGAAGAAGGTGTTGAAGATTGGTGTAAACACTGTTTGGCTCACTGCGACCTTTGTGGCGAGTGAGAGGATGCGCGATGAGTAATTAAAGTTGTGTGAGAGAAAGATGAACCTGGGCATTGTCAGTGACACATCGACATGAGCAAGACGTGAAGCATACCATTTGTAGTTGGGTATCGCGGCAGCAGCACCAATGACGGCATTCCGAGCTGTTCTAGCACCATCATACTCATTCCCGCTGACATACTGAGCGCTCAAATCGGCAGCAATGTAGATGACCACAGCCGTGATGACCTGCGTCGTGAGCGGCCTCTTTGTCTGCGACCTAGCATATCCCCGCGCCGCTGCCGTCAGAGGACCGAGGCGCTGCCATAGAGGCAGAGGCGCAACGGTACTAGGCACGGGGATTGACTCTTCGGACTTGGCCCCGGAGGGCGGCTTGGAGGGCGACGACTGGAGTCGGCGTTGGATCCGGGGGAATCGGCCTGACACGAAATGCTTCCGGAGAGCGGCGCGGAGCAGGGGCGTCGCCATAACGATTAAATGTTATAGAGGTTATGGCATTGTAAGAAGTCGGAGGGAAAGAGACCCTTAATGAGCGACACCCCCCGGTCTTTGAGCGTTAGATTTGATGCCGAACTCGGGCGTGGGAGATAATTCCGAAAGCTGGCGTCGGTGCTGATCCGGCTTGCGCCATCGGATCTAGACGATGCCGGGTCGGCTTCAGATTGGCTAGACACGACAAGGTGGAGATTTCTGGGGCGGGATTCATCGGCTATCGAGTCGGAGTCAGGGGGGCGAGTGAGATTTTTAATGAGTCAAAGGGGAAGGCTTTGCCGGAGAGCAATTGAGTTGATGGCTGTAGTTTATACTGTACTGTAACTGTGGGGAGAGGAGGTTGTGATAAGCTTGGAGCTATCGTGATTGTCCGCTTCGAGTCGGACGTGGCTGAAGGTCAGCGAGAACTGATCTGGAAGCATCAATCTGCTTGTCGCACATCATAGTGGAGGAAATTCCTCACATGTGTTCAAACACAAACATACTTTGTATTCATATGAGCTTCAACAGCTCTTGAGCAAGGGTTCTCAGGTTCAACAAGCACCAACAAAGAACTTGTGGCTCATGATGGCTGCTTTCCAGCTCACCCATTCGTCAATCTCAGCCACATAGCTCACCTCCCTTGTCCCTGGCTCAATGCGGAAGCTGATGATCGCGGCAAGTCCCATGTCTGGCATGGCGCATTTGGGAAAAATGTCCATGTGCCCTCATAAACTAGACGTCCCCTCAGCTGAACCCCTTCTCCTCTCGTCTCTCTGGGTGACTCCAATTGCGAATGTACGAGACCTTGGCAGCTCAACATGCCACAGCGCGATACGTCGACTTCATCGTCGGAAATGGACGGTACTTGGGTCAATCTACCTACAAGGACAAAGATGAAGGAGGATGTGGAGTCCATGGCTGATCGCGTGAGACGAGTGCGATCCGACCTGCGAGATCTTCGCAATTACTACAACATCAAGATATCTGAAAGACGTCACAAACGTCTCAGCCAATTCTACAAGGACGAATTGGATACTTTGTTCCGGGTGCACTTCCAAGATCTTGGCCAACAAGGCAGAGTCGATTTTCTCCTCCTGCGAAACTACCTCAAGCGAGGACAGCGACAGCTCAATCTGGATCAAAAAGCACAAGAAGCAGCGATGCCTCTATTACCTTTCGCGTCAATCATGGTGTCATTATGCGAGTCGAGACAAGACGTCCAGCCGATGGAGGCAGAAAAGGCTGCCGAGTTACTTAACCAAGTCACAGTGGAAACATCAAATGCCCAGCACCGAGTGGAAGAGGGCAAGATAAAGACCAGCAAGCAGACGGCACACAAAGCTGTTCAAATTGTCGCCGAATTGCGAAAACATTTGCACGAGTTTCTGAGCTTTTACACTACTTACGATCCCAAGTTTGACTGGTGGGTAACCACACCGTGGCGAGAAGCGAATACCGCTTTGCAACGCTACCAGTCTACGATACAGAGCAGACTCGTCGGAATACGACATGACGGCCATGATGAGATCTTTGGGGAACCGATCGGTAGGGACGGGCTGCTCGTGGAGTTGGAAGCCGAGATGATTCCCTACACACCTGAAGAACTCATCAACATTGCCAAAGAGCAGTACAAGTGGTGCGAAACCCAAATGAGACAAGCATCAAAGGAACTCGATTTCGGCGATGACTGGAAGGAGGCCCTCGAACACGTCAAAACAAAGTCTGTTCCTCCCGGCGAACAGACCCAACTCGTTCTACAGCTGGCTCGCGAGGGCACGTCTTTCGTTCGAGAGCACGATCTTGTCACCATACCTGAAATCGCTGACGAAACATATCGCATGTTTATGATGTCCCCAGAGCGTCAAAAAGAATCGCCATTTTTTCTTGGTGGTCCTTCGATCCTTGTTGCTTCACCGACCGCCGACATGTCGCATGAGCTAAAGAAGATGGTCATGAGGGGAAATAACAGACACTTTTCTCGTGCTACGGCTTTTCACGAGCTCATACCCGGGCATAGGCTGCAACTGTTCATGGGTGAACGACATCACAGTCATCGGCAGATGTTTACTACTTCCTTCTTTGTTGAGGGCTGGGCCATGTACTGGGAGATGTTGTTTTGGGAGATGGGCAACTTCTTCATCTCACCTGAGGACCGCATCGGTACATTATTCTGGCGTATGCACCGCTGTGCTCGCATAATCTTCTCTCTCAAGTTTCACCTCGGTGAGATGACGCCTCAAGAATGCATTGATCTTTTGGTCGATTGGGTGGGCCATGAGCCGTCCAACGCCGAGGCCGAGGTGAGACGGTCTTTCAACGGGGACTACTCGCCTCTGTATCAGGTGGGGTACATGATCGGAGCTCTGCAGATGATGGAGTTGAGAAAAGAGGTGTTGACCTCGAGGAGGTATAGCGAAAAGGAGTTTCATGATTGCGTTTTGAGGGCAAATACGGTGCCAATCGAGTTACTGCGGGCCTTACTGCTTGGACTAGATCTGACGCCAGATTACAGGGCGGGGTGGAGATTTTACTCGTCATGAGACATCCATCACAGGTTAATATACCCGACTGCTTCAGAATTAATGACATTAATATCATGTTACAAAGAAAAGTTAATGTTGAATAAAGGTAAACCTCAAACGCCCCATCCATGCCAAAATGCGCTTGTTGCGTCTAAAACAACAACTCCTCATCCTCATCCAAAAGCCCCATCCCGCTATCCTGTCCCCTGCTCATCTTCTTCCTACTCGTCCGTCGAGCCAGACCGCCAGAAAAGTACGAGCCCCGACTCACGACCGTCTTTGACGAACTAGCAGAGCCCTGTGTGGTCTCCTGCTGCGTCTTGCTGGGCGTCTTGAGGAACTCTTGGCTCATCTGGACGACCCGCTGCAGCTCCTCCTTCATCGAGTCTATCACTGCGCTGGCTTTTTCTCGGTCTTGTTCCATTTCGGTCTTGAGGCTGCCGTTTTCGACGCGGAGACTGCAGATGGTTGCGTGTGCTGTGCGGAGTGCCTCGTTGACCTTGTCAATCTCGCCGCGGTACTTCATCACGTTCGCATCGCCAGCCGCAAGGGCGGCGCCGTGTCTCCTGTTCAGTTCTGCGATATCCTTCATCTTGGACTCTTGGAGCTCCACCATCTGCTTCTGCAGGTCAGCAGACCGCTGCAGGGCGTCGGTAAGCTTAGCCTCCAGCTCAGCGATGTTGTCCTCCTTCTTAGTCAGGACCTTGCGTTTCACCTCAAGCTGAACATTGTGCTCCTCCTCAGCATTGTGGGCCTCTCGCTCCATCCTCTGAACAAGATCCTCAAGCTCAGAAATGTCCCGGATGTACCCGTCCACGGCGCCCTTGAGCCTCTGGTTGGCGACTTCGAGCTCGCGTATCCGCGCAATCTTGTCGCCCATGAGCTTTTCCGCCTTGCCCATCTCCGCTTTGAGGCCGTCCATGACGGTTACCCGAGCGTCGAGCTGTTTTCGCAGCGACGACTCGATCTCGTGGTACTCATCGATGGCGTCTTCGTCTTCTTTGGCTTTCTTTGCCATTTCGCGGAGACGGGTGAGGAGGAGGTCGAGGACCTCAGCGCCGTGAGAGGAGAGTGGTAGTGTGATCTCTCCAGGTGTGAGGTACTCCAACTCCAAACGAGCAGCTCGGAACCCGGATGCGAGGGACATCATCATGTCGCTGGCGTCATCCCCGGAGAACCCGAGTTTGGTGATTGAGGATGTGAGCTGGGTCAAGGCGCATGCCTTGTCGGACATGGTCTGGAGCATCATCTCAATCTGGGCTTCAAGGCCCTCAATCGCGGGTGTTGTGCTGTCGCTTTCTGTGGACGGTCGGAATTCGGACAGCTTCTCGCTGAGTCGACTACCGAGAGCTTTGTATGAATCGAGAGTCTCTGTCAACTTGGCGATCTCGAGTTGAAGAGTAGATATCTCTCCCTCGAGTCGTTCCTGGTTGGGGTCGGGCAATACCACCTGGACGCCAGCTTGAACGCCAGTATTGGTATTCAAAACAGGCAGTGTTGGGAAAAGCGGTGATCCAGGAATCGTAGGACTTGTCGCAGGGGGCGTCATGAACGAATCTCTTGCCCTTTGCGGAGTGCTGCAGACAAACTGGGCCATCGTCTCCTCACCAAAGTCCTCGTCGTCGAGCGCCATGTCCATACAGTCTCCGGGGAACTGATCCCTCGCCGCAAGGGTCCAGTTGTATCCGCGGCTCTGGTTCGCGTTGCCGGATCGCTTCTTCAGCTCGTTTTGGAGATCCTGGATCTGCTTCTCCAGGTCCCATATCCGGTCGGTGTCGAGGACGATGGTGGCATTCTGCAGCTCGTAGATTTCTCGGTCTCGGGCCTTGAGCTCGTTCTTGAGCTTTTCGATCTCGGCCTTGGATTCTTTGGCTCTCCGTCGTTTCTCTTGTTGTATTGTGTTCATCTCCTCACTCAGGCCATTGCGGCGGATGCGGCGTTGAACACGGCCATCGAGGACTTGGCGGAGAGACAGAAAAGTCACCTCCCCACTCTGAGGCAGACCAGGACTCTTTGGTTCAAATCTGCTCGGTGTGTTTTGCACGGGTGCAGAAGAGTGACGGCGACGTTTTGGTGTAGAAACAGATACACGGCCGACCATTGGAGTCAATCCGCTGGATGCTGAGAGTCCCGGATCCGAGAAGCGGACCCGCCTCTTGCTGTTCCTCCGAGGGGTTTTGGCAGAGGTTCTCGGAGAGGAGGGTACGTCGGCCATTGGCTCAGGCTTGATGCTGCTGCGCCGTGGGCGCCTCACAGCAATCGGGAGATTGAGGTCTTCCATAGCTGACTAGGATGTGGTCGACAACTAAAGCCCACCAGATGGATACAGGCTGCCTGCAACAAAGAGGATAACAGTTGGTCCACAAGGAAGCAGATGAGCCTGGCAACAGAGGACCAGCAGGATATTGTATTTAAACAAACAATCACAACAATCAAGGTAAACACGGCCTGCACAACAGCGTCAGGCAGACCCGACCCCTCGGCCCAATGTTTATGTTATTGCCCATCGCGGCTAGCGTCCGTCCGGGAGGCGGCCGGCCCCACCACCCCGCGATTGACCACAGCCAACCGAATCTGCGAGTTCAAGGGTCTCTCAAAACGGCCGCCCTTGAAGCTCGAGCCTCCCAGTGGGAATCTCTGGTATAGTGGGGCAGAGAGTCGCACGAGAAGGGAGCGTGAATTTGGATTGTTGTTTTTGGTGCTCAGGTCGCGTTGGGAGGACGGGTCTGATTCACGGCGGGAGGATCGTGTTGTGCTGTTTGTTGTGTTCGGGTCCCACTGTGTTTGTCGACGGGATATTGAAGGGGCAACCGGGAGGGATGGTGGAGGTAGGGAGATGGTGTCATGATGTTGTTGATGCTGCTTATCATTTTCTTTGGTGTTGAGTGGTTGAGTGTTTTCGAGATGCTCATGATGAAGCCGATTTCACTCCACCAGAAGGGCACCCACAGAACGGAGCAGCACAGGAGGCAGCATCATACTCTCGGCAATCAAAACATTCACGGCCAAGAACTCAAGTCAATAAAGTCCAGGTCCACAAAACCATGAGCAGCCAGGGATTCCTTAGCGATCTCCAGGCAGTCCCAGCGGAGCTCTTGGTAGGCACCTACTCAGTGGAGACCTCAAATGAGGCAATACCCAACACCAGAACTCGCAGTCATGATGTTGACCTCTGCACATGTTTATCAGAAAATCGATCGGCTCCGTGATACGATATGCATCTCAGTCGCATGATCAAACACCCTCTCCCCTTCTGCTGCTCGGCTGTCCGGTGACTGCGGCAGAGTTGGACCACTTCGAATAAACCCTCACCGAGATGACTAAGCCACGCAGCACGCAAGCTTCCCTCACCGAGGGTCGCCGTCCCGCCTTCACCTTGGGAAATTCCACGACTCATCACTCACCGTTTCGCCAAACATCTCCACTCCACCATCTGCAACTGACCCTTGCGACCACCACCAAGTGAGGCTCACCGCACCAGCCTCAAAGTCATATGGTGAACACCTGCGATGCCCCAGCCGTCGTCGAAGCAGGTCAAGTTTGTGGCCTCGGATCCCAACCGCGGGGGGCTCCCCGTCAAGCGCAAGCAGGTCCAGCACGCCTGTGCCGCGTGTCGACGAAAAAAGGTCAGCTTGCGACACCTTGATGACTCGATGGCGTTTTCTGACTGTTTTTATGTAGAGGCGATGCATTCACGCTGAGGATTCACGCGACGATTCTCCGGTGGCTGCGACGGCTGTCGCCGGACCAGAGGACCAGGACGAGACATCTCCATCCCGGTCATCGTGAGTGGGCCTTGAGACTTGATATGTCTCTCCATGCTGATCACCTTATAGATCCGTTCCGTTGGCCTTGACAGGATCAACGCAGACTCAGTCCAGTATTCTACCCGAGCAAAATGGCACAAGCAACAACAGAGCCTCATTTCAGTATGGCGACTCGACTGGACCTGTCGCGACGCCTTCAAGGCGAGAGTCAGCCAGCATGACGCCAAAGCCTCAGTCATCTTCGCGCTTCGTTGGTGATCTGAACCCAGAGGGCATGTTTGTGGAGGCGACAGGCTCAGCATCAGTTCGTGAGACTTCACAAAAGGGCGATGTCGGTATTTGGCTCTCGTCCACGGTCGGGGGGCCAGGCCAAGCATCTCAGTTCATCACCTCACGGCCTCCACCGATCATGGACCAGTTCTTGCTTCCCTTTGTCCGAGAACACTGCCTGTCGTGTCTTCCTCCGGAGAAGGAGTTTCGTAAGATGAAGCGGTTATTTCTTCAAAAGATCCATCCCATCTTTCCCATCATCCCGGAGACGGCGTTGGAGGGTCCCTCTGATGAGCCGACCATCGTCGTTCTACGGCAACTAGTCTGTCTAGCAGCTTCCACCGATCCCTCCATGTCTCGCTATCTCCGACTCAAGAATCGTGGCGATGATGTTTTGACGTGCCAAGACTTTTTGCAGTCCATCTCCTCCGCAGTGCGGGCTATTCTGGAAACCAGCATCATCACCGACCGTGTCCTTCACATCAGGGCCCTCGTCATGCTATCCCTTTACACGCAACCGAGCAGCTCCGAGGAAGCTGATCTCCCAGCACAACTTGGAGGGCGCGCTATTCATCACATCCAAACCCTTGGCCTACACCTGCTCAGATATGATGCGCCAAATTGCGAAGAGCTCGAGACGTTGTTTTGCGCAGTTTGGGCAGTCGACAGGATCAACGCGGCGGCTTACGGAAGGCCATGCCTGATGCATGAACGAGACATTGGTGCGAACCTCGATGGATGCATTAAGAAGCGTCCACCATGTTTTCGACTGCTCCTATCTGTGGTGCAGTGGCTCGACCAGGTCATTGAGCTGTACCGCCCGGGACCAAGTGCTGAGGCGTCTGGCCTTGACAAGGTCGCCTACATTGATCTCCCTGTGCTCGAGGCCATGATTGTGAATGCCGACGCTCTCAAGGTTCCGGGTTCATTGATTGGTTAGTGATGACTTCCTCTCTGACTTGCCATCTGCTAACTTGTACAGCCACCATCGAGACTTTCTACCACGCGGTCATTATCTTATCGTGTCGACTGCCTCGACCAGGCACTCTCACAGCAGCTTCGACTCTCCCTCCTCCATCAGCCAATGCCCGTCGCTCCCTCGCAGCTGAACGGATAGCATGTGCCGTGTTACGTGATCATCTCAGCCCTATGCCATTTGTTCCTTATGCTGTTTGTCTAGCGCTCAGTGTCGAGTATCGCAAGATGCGACACAGTCGCCTACCCATGTTTCGAGCTCGAGCGATGCATTCTTTCCGGCGAAATTGTGAGATGTTGAGAAAGTTTGGCGACTACTTCTGGAGCGCTAATGTCGTTGCCGGTCTTGGTGAGAGAGTGCTGAAAGAGATGGAGCGTGCCGCAACAACTCTCACCAAGGACTCGACACCACCACCTCCTCCAGGAGAAACACCAAGCTCAGCTCCATCGTCAAACTCGCAACCAAACTCTGTTCTTCGACAGCCCGAATCCACAGTCCCGGTGGCCAATCCGACCATGATCAACTCTGTGCCGAGCGTTGAGCATCCAGTCGACTTTTCACTCATAGACGCCATCTCGGGACAGGATGTTTTTGGACATATCGATCCCAACTTCAACCTCAACGCTGTCGAAGATGCACTGGAAGCAAACCTAGACATTGCTCTTCCATTCAACTGGGGAGATTGGGGACAGTATGCCACCTGATTGATGCTTCAGCGATCCACACATGACAGAAATACCATTAACCCATCGCAAATCATGGCCGCAAATATTGCGCATTTCGAGACATTTTTGCGCTGCAATATTGAAGGCCTATGCGTTTTGTCCACATTCAGACCCAGTCGGCAACATTTGGGGAACATACATAAGGCCATGATACAAAGCCACCTCGGCGACCGAGCACGGCAGATGGACGAACGGAATTCCGCCCTTTCCGCGCCTCGCAAAAGCCGATCTACTTTCATGAGGGTCAGGTTGCGAGTCGAACCACCGGCGCAGGATAGCGACTCAATGGAGGTGACGCCGTCAGCATCGGCCTTCCGCGGGCGACGAGCACGTGTATAAAGAGGCTTACATGGCTTCTCTGAACCTTTAGTCAACTTCTCCATCTTCATTTCTCCTTCTATCAGATACCACCATGGCGCACCCTTCTCTGATCGAAGTCGACAATATCGAAATCGTCGTTCTGGTCAATGATGAGATCGACTACATCTCACCCAGTCCAAATGCCCACGTTAAGCATACTCAGTCGTTTCGTGGCGCGCCTGTCGATGTGATTCCAGATCCAGCGGCTAGAGGCGGTGCAAAGGTGGAGTTTCCGATGAGGAACCTCTGCTGTGGCGCACTTGGCCATTCGCTGCTCATTGTGAGAATCCCGAGTGTAGCATCTTGGCTTGTAGCTGACTTTCTAGACTGTTGCGAAGGATGGGAAAAGCCACAGCTTGCTGTTCGATTCTGGACCGGAGGGCGACATTTTTGAGAGAAATGCCAAGCGACTTCGACTCGACATGAGTAAAGTTGAAGTTATGACACTGTCTCACTGGCATCGCGACCATTCTGGTGGCATGGTCTCAGCCATCAAACTCGTCAATGAAGGGAAAGCCGATGGTGATAGAGTCACGGTTATCGTTCCTCCCAATCGCCCCGCGCACCGAGGCAACAATGGGGGTCCGCACATCCTGTCTCTTGAAGCAGACCCTACGCTGGAGGAACTTGAGAACGCAGGCGGAAAGGTCGAGACCAATACTCAACCGCAGACGGTGCTGGACGACATGTTTTTGATCTCGAGCGAGATTCCTCGACAGACGGACTATGAGCTTGGAGTTCGGGGCGGCATCCGCTATGAGCCCAAGACCAACACGTGGGAAAAGGACGAACTCATTATGGACGAGCGGTTTGTCATGTGCAAGATCAAAGGTATGCATCATGTTGTGTTTGAAACAGCAATGCTAACAGACCATAGACAAGGGACTTGTGGTCTTCACCGGTTGCAGCCACGCCGGTCTTATCAATGTCGCCAGACACGCGAAAGAACTCGACAACAGTCCCATCCATGCGATTGTCGGCGGCTACCATCTCGCAGACGCCGCCCCGGAAAAGATGAAGAAGAGTATCGAGGACCTCAAGGCGCTCAAGCCCACGGTACTTATGCCGGGTCACTGCACGGGATGGAGGTTCAAGGGACTCATTGAGAAGGAAATGCCGGGCCAGATGGCACCCGTTTTTGGTGGAACCAAGTACAGTCTTTGACGAGTAGGAATCTAGTCTCGGTGACGAGGCCGGTCACTACTATTCGCCAGCTCACTTATTTCAGTCGAGGTCTCTCAGGTGGTCCCAGCATCGTGACTTCCTCTCCATCAGCCACAAGCGTTTCAACGGCTTGGCTTACGTGCCATTGATCTACTGGCTCCCTCGTAGTTCGTTTTGCATTACAAAATACGCCTGAGACGGAGCAACATTCGACTCGTGCTGACCCCTAGCACCGGCGGATCGTCGCCTAGCAAATCACGCTTCATGGGCTGCGCCTCGGCCTCCAAGATTTTGCCTATTTGGGAAATGAACATCCACCAAAGACGCCTTGCGACGATTTCAGCGGGACATGGATTTACCCGCGCCCCAATTAATCCGACATGAGGATTGATTGATGGTTGGATTTTGCCCAATTGAGGGATCTTAGCGGTTACGGGACTTTGATTGCGATGGTGGGTGGGAGACTTATAACTCGTCATGACGCCCTTGGCATTGCTTGAGTAGATGCATTGGCTTTTATCTTGCCGGATTCAGAATGTTTGTTTACTTAGGGACTAATGAGGATTCTTGGGCTGTTGGGAATGACCACTTTTCCGTGGCGTGAGTGGAAGCATCTGTTGATCTGTAAGGACATTGGCTAATGTTTCGCAGCAAGAACCTGCCTGGTCCTCTTCAGCAGATATGGGATCGTCTAGGGAATGCATGCGGCGATGCGAACAAGGTCGGTACCTTGATATCATGGGTCTCGACGGCACCTGATGGGACGTATGTCATCATGACCAAGGGAGGTGAACGTGAGTGCAACCACTGGAGTAACATTGGCTGAGCTTACACGCATAGTTTTATCAAATCGCCAAGATGTCCTTGCAGCTGCTCAACCCGCGACAGCAGTTGAACATGTCGCATTTTCTCCCCTAGGTGGTTGGTTCATCCGCTTCAACGACGGAACAGTCCAGGTGTCTCACTCGAGCGGCTTCTCCAACACGTTTCACCGTCTTGTCTTGCCATATCTTGACCTGAGCTGCCAGACACGGCAGTATTCGCCGATTCGCCATGTTTTCTTTGGAGCTCAAGAAGCTGTTATTGCCCGGACTGGTAGGGAATTGCTCTCCGCGATGTTGTCTCAGTCGTTGCAAACGAGTTTGCAGGCTTTGACGTGTGGGGAGTTAAAGACTGCTGGGTTTGTGTTGGGGAGGAATACTATTCTCTGCCCTTGCAATCCAGATCAGTACTTTTTGGAAGCGGTGTCTGGGACACGGTCGAAGCATTTGTATCAAATGCTGGCTACCAAACTTCCTGATCAGTTGGTGGTCATGGCCATGGAGAAGCAGTCACCGTCTGATGATGTGCTCAACTCATTCATTCACGGGCCATTCAACAACAGGTTGTCTGTTTCGAGCTCGATATCGGCACCTCAGTCTCAACATCGACCAAGTTCTTTTTCTGGACTCTCTCCTCCGCCGTCTAATCCTCGTTCGAACCATCGACATACCATTTCTTATGCCGCGCCGCCTCCAGACAATGGGCCATGGAACGGTGCACCGCCACAAGTTACCTATCCCCAGGCGTCTACTCGTCAAGAAATTCCTCCAGCAGCGCGGCAACGCTACGAGGCAATCTTTGCGAATGAAGCCGGCAGCAAACCTTGTCTCAACGGCATGGAAGCTGCGGGGGTATTCATGATGAGCGGGCTATCCAGGACGGATCTTGCAGGTATTTGGGACGAAGCGGACCGGGATCGCAATGGGCAGTTTGACAGGGAAGAGTTTGTTCAGGCCATGTGGAGGATCGAGTTGCAGACTGGAAGAGTTTCGCCTCCACAGCCTTCTAGGCCGTGGAATGGACAAGTTCCTATGCCGTCGCAGCAATATCAGCCTCCCCCCAGTACAGCGCCAGCTTACAACTATCCTCCAGCTGCGCCCTATCAACCTGTCCCTCCAGTTCAACAACCCTCATACATCCAGCCAAGCCAACCCCAAGACATGCAAGCCATCGAAATCCTCGTCGCGATCCGCTGCAAGACCTGCGGTAAAGGCCTCGCCCCCTCAGACACAGTCTACCGCTCCGCAACACAACACACCATCGACTACTTCTGCCCGACCTGCCACCGTCCTCACACAGCAACACAAGTCCTCCTCGCAGCAGGAAAGGACATCCCGCAGCGTAAACGCTCGTCGATGGGATGCAGCGGATGCTGGAAGGACATCAAAAAGGGCAAGATGGTGTGGCACTGTAACAAGTGCTGGGATAAAGATCTTTGTCAGAAGTGTTGGGGGAAAGTAAAGAAGCAGTGTAAACATGCTGCTACTGGACAGGTTGCCATGATGAGGGTTGGGAAGGGGGGGTCCGGGGGTGATGAGGATGATGATGAGCTTATCGCGGATGTTATTGATGGGGTTGTGAGTATTGCCACGGGGGGATTGTAGGAGTATTTGGTGTATTCAGTGCTTGTAGAGTAGGACTTAGGCATTGTTAGCCAGCTTCAATTCTGTGTCTGGGCATTTCAAGAAAGCATAGTCCGTTTTGTTACCCAACGCCATGTCAACCTTTGCCTGTCTGCCCATTCGCAGTTATCCATCCGCCTTTGACCCTTCTCTTTTCATCATCGAGCCTCGAGTAAGCCTTCTCCATCACATTCCGGGAGTAGAGTATAATTGGGTATCATATCGTCGTAAAAAAAAAAAAAGAAGAAGAAAAAGAGGAACCGTGGTTATTCACTTCTTTGGCCGCTCGCCCGGTAACTCTGTCGGTTTCCCCCGAAACTGATTCTTCAACTCGTCGAGGAAATGCTTGGCAAACCTCTGATGTCGATCGCTCGAGTTTGGATCCGCTACATCCTTCCGTTAGCTCGTCATGACAAACTCCTCGAGTAAATCAAGGGGGAGCGCGAACCTGTCGCTTCACCGGGTGCTAGCGGCTCGTGGGGGTTTCGACCGTATTGCTTCTCGTTTATCGTCTTGTGTATCTTTCCCACTGCGCGGTGGAAGCCTGGACGACGGAGGATCTGAGTTGTCGTTAGCATTGGTATTTGGAGAGGGGGTCGTTGTTGCGATTTCGTACCGATGCGACGATGTGGTCCTGGAGAATTGTTAGCGATTGCGCTGGAGAGACGGGTAAGGGAAGGTTTACCTCGAAAGACTGGATTAGACGGAGCGCCCACCAGTAGACGGACATTTTGGGAGTATGCGATGTTTGAGGTTGAGGTTGGAAAGTTGAAGCTTACGGGCGAAGAGTGTAATTGATGTTTGGCGGGGTGGCGACTGGAGGAGGATGACAAAGACAAAGTCAAAGTTAACTACCCTAGACTCGAGCAGTTCCTCATTTGGCAGTAAGTTTTTGCTTCTTGTAGTTTTGTATAGGTTTTTAATAAGCCTTTTTCTGAAGGTCCCCTTTCTGTAATTATGTGAGGATGAGTTAAAAGGCCTTTTGGTTATTTTAGTTGGTAGAAAGAAAGAAACGTTGGGATCTACTAACCCTCTATCCCGACAATCAGACTCACTGTGTAGCAGGCCCCAGCATCTTTGATGAACATGTATAAACACATGGACGGCTAGGCTTATGCTCGCAGACATTATACTCAGTGATATCACATGTATAATAGATACCAACACATTGGTCTATTTCATGAACCGGTGATGGGCCAATGCCAAACAAGAAACATGTGCTTACAAGCACAACACGAACTTCACAAGGTGACAAAGACATCAAGTGATCTCTGAGTTGCTTTTGTTTCCCCCCACCCAATATCTTGACCACTTTTATCCTCCACATCAAATTAACCCTGGATATACTTGCCCAGGAAAGCAGTCTGGTAATCCTGCTTACCCAGGGGAACACCCTCCTTGCGCAGAATAGCATACGCAGTAGTCAAGTGGAAAAACAAGTTGGGCAGCCCATACCCGTTGACATAGTCCTTGCTCTGCAGCTGCGCCGACTTTCCAGGTCCGAGACCGAGAGTGACGGTCTCGCCCTCTCGCTTGTTGACAGCCTCTCTATCCGCCTTCTCCACAACCTCGAGCACCTGCGCGATGCGAGCGTGGAAGGCCTCAAACGTGTCAAAGTTGTCCCGGGTCAGGGCCAGGGGCTCGACGCCTGTGGTGCGGGCGACGATCTTTTGGGCCACATCGGTGACGCAGTGGACTTGGAAGCTCAGGGGGAGCATGTCCTCGGCGAGCTTGGCCTGGGGGAGGCTGGCGGCGTTGGGGTGGGCTTCGGCCTTCTTGAGGATGGCGGAGAGGGAGTTGAGGGCGTCCTTGGCCAGGAGGATGGCCGAGTCGTAGAGGGCGTAGCTCATGGTGACTGATTGATAAGAGGGTATGGTGTGTATGTGTGAGAGGATTGCGTGATGATTGTCGGATCTGATCAACTCTCCGAGGGGCGAATCTCTCAAATATATATATATCTGTCTATTCCTCCAAGCACGCACCTTGATGTTCCCCCACCTACTCTCAACCCCTTGCTTCACCGCTCATGCGGTTTACTAATACCTTTTCCCTGGTAAACTCCAGATGGTTCCTTAACCTGTATTACTAATGTACTTTTCCCGTGGATCTCTTCTGGCCTGAAACGCCGTCGCCTGTCCCAAGTGGAGAGGGCGGCCCATCGGGACCGAGACCCGAAGAGGGGGGGAGTAAACATCGTGAGTTTTTGGAGATCGCGGATAGGGCTGATCCTTGCCAGGCTAGACGACTCCAGACCAGGAAACATGTTTACTGATCATCAACTCACACCATTCATCGCCAGCCTGGTTCAACATCACCATTGCAAGTGGGGTACCTACATTAGATGCATTACAGCCGGACGATCAATCTATCCGAATTCCACATGTTTACGGCTTCATCTCATTTTGCAGCTTACAAATGCGAGCAAGCCTCATATTGGCCGTGCATAAAGGACAAACATGATGTATCAGTGTGCTTACAAACATGATCATCGTCAGGCAACAGCAATAATAGGAATACGTATACAAACATCAAATGTTTTGCTATGGAATCGACGATACGTGTACATCAGAGGCCAGCAACCATCCTCCAGAGATCAATACGTGTACAGTTCAAACAGCAACAGCCTCCAGCCCCTCAAAACCCCAGAGCCGCATTCGAAGCCTCCACAGCCTCCCTAGC